>JAGFPH010020338.1:0-14324 GCA_018207615.1 Philaenus spumarius
TGGTGGGCGATATTTGGAACAGCACGGTGAGCGATATTTGGAACAGCATGGTGGGCGATATTTGGAACAGCTCGGTGGGCGATATTTGGAACAGCATGGTGAGCGATATTTGGAACAGCTTGGTGGGCGATATTTGAAACAACGTGGTGGGCGATATTTGGAACAGCACAGTCGGCGATATTTGGAACAGCACAGTCGGCGATATTTTTAACAGCATGATGGACGATATTGCGCACTCCCTATCATAACAATATGGCGGACGCTGCAAACAAACCGGCTACTTCTAATAAGGAAATAAGGACATCAAAAGAAAGCTTGTTTCTTACTTTAATTAACTATATGACCCAGATTGTGATACAGCTCAAGACTCATAAGCTATGGTACTGAAAGTGATAGATGTTTGATAACTCACCAGGCTGCAAAATTTTCAAAAGATCACACAAAATAAATAGTACGAACCAACTTAATAAAATCGACACAGTGGATTGCCGCGACAAAGGGCTAAGTATTGCATATGTTATCCGCGAGACAGCAGCACTATACAGGCCAAGATTTCACTGGGCGATATTAGGAACCTGGGCGTTATTTGGGCCATATACCTTATATAATTTGTTAGCACTCTAACGGCCGCATTTTATGTCCGATTTGGTCCAAATTTAGTACACACGTTGGATGTCTAAGCCACTCGGACGAGTTCGTTAGCAAAAAAATCCAACAACCGGAAGTACGATTTTTGACAGGAATTAACTGTTTTTTTAGTTTTTCGTACAAGAATTACATTTTTCCTTGATATAATAAAGAATTCTAACAGTGTGTGTTTTTACTCACCAAAATCATTAGTTTTTCTGTAAATAATAATAAATTTTCGTTCTATATTTAATAATATAAGTTATTCATTTATTTTATCGTGAATATAAATATTTTATTTTATATAAGCGATTTATTTTAGCATGTTTTTGCTAAATTTGATTTACTATTTCACTCACCACTTAATCTTTTCTTTTTAAATTAACCAATAAAACGATTCTTGAAATTTGATTTTTACTAATACTTTTAAGAATATTTAAAATAATCAAATCCTTAAAAACGTAGGACTATGTTTATTATGATTTTTTCCGTTTTTTTTTTTTGTAATTTTCTGTTTATTTACCTTGTTTCATATTTTTGTTTTCATCAAAAATTTTAGAGCAAGCACTTTTGTTTAAAAATATAAATTAATTTATAATAAATCCTGACATAATTATATTTCTGTATGCAATTAAGTTAATAAGGACCATTCTGTTCACCAACCCATCGAAACATATCATTATTAAGTAGAATCTATTTAACTGTACACATTTTCAATGTTTAAAAGAATTTTTAGTACCTATTACAGTAAATATACAAATAAAAATGTTCACGGAATATCTAGGATAAAGTGTTTCTGGGTCTGCCCTACTTATTGTGTGTAAGTAATAAACTTGCCTCACATCAGATCCTGTCTAAAGTTCACGTGAGCACTAAACACGGCCATTTCTCGTAAAATACCGAGCGGAACAGTTAAATGCCGATCAAGGACAGACGATGCATGAGACTGGTTGCAGCTTACCACACATGTTGTACATGTTCCGGAGTGTGAGGTGCCGTTTGTAAACATGACTCTAGATTGGAATAGCTCCGTACTCTCTCTCTCTCCCTCTCTCCCATCCACCTCTCTCTCCGTCTCGATAACAAATAAACAATCTGGAACGAAGTCGATAGAATCAATAGACCATGCAATTAGACCAAATTCCACCGGAATAATTTAATTTTGAGATACAGCCCGGATCGATTTTCTTCATTGTGTTCAGAAATGGATCAGGAAAAAAGTCTAGGTATGATGATTGACGGTTCGGGCAGAATTGCATCGGGGCTGCATAAAATGCATGAAAAAGTGTATATTTTTTTTAAAATATCTAAAAATAGATAAAAAGTGGTGAAAATCAATCTCGGGTGTTTGTGAGGTTACTGGTTTCCAATCTGATAT
Organism: Philaenus spumarius; assembly: GCA_018207615.1. Taxonomy (NCBI): domain Eukaryota; kingdom Metazoa; phylum Arthropoda; class Insecta; order Hemiptera; family Aphrophoridae; genus Philaenus; species Philaenus spumarius. Next base: position 2,006 of record JAGFPH010020338.1, read on the forward strand.
CGAAAAACGTCACCAACGCCCCGGACGGCCCAAAATCGTTTCCCGGGGGTATTTTTAGGTAGCTGATTTCAAATGTCGGAAAAAGAAGTCCCCATGGAAAAGCCGACGACATGGATTTTGGGCGCAATAAGATCGTGTAATAAAACACAAAATGTGCAGAATAATCTCCTTTATTTATTGTTTTAGATAAAATCTTGAAACGGTTTCACTCTAGCCCCTAGTTTGTTTACTGCCCTGACAAAGAATATACAAATAAGTTATGTCTACCGGATTGTAGAAAAAATATGAATTTAAAGACATATAAAAGTTCCAAATCAAAAATTGAAATTTGACAATATTTGCGCAACTATGTATTCGGTCGAAGGTCAGAAACATATTAAAATCTTGTAGTAGCTATAACTCAATATTGTTTATTTTTATCTTAAACACCTATTAGGTTTTTAGCGAATTTTCACAGGAAAGATGTGCTATTGCAATGACTCTTATGCTGAGACCTAAGGTCGAGAGTGGTCAGTGAGCACCGATCATGGTCTCCAGAACACGTTTGGGGTGTTATTGAAAATTGTATTTGTGTTCGCACTCTAAAAGCCGCATGTTAGTCCGATTTGGTCCAAATTAGATACACTCTATGGGTTTCGCTCGGACGAGTCCATTAGGAAGTGAAAAGTCTCTAGAAGGAAATTTTGAGATTTTTCATACTAGAATAACATTTTTGTTCTTTTTATCTAAAAAGAATTAATCTTTATGTACTGGGTGAGTTTTATGTCCAGGCACACCTGGATATAATTTAAACGGCCTGAGATATCAATTTGATACCTTGACATGGACCTATTATAACATTTCTTTTACTTTTTTGACCCCTCATTTTAAAGGGCATAACAAAATAAATCAAATGGCGCAAACTAGAGTTCTCTAAGTTGCCCCTATCAAAATCTACAGCCATTCAAAAATACGAGTGAAGTACTTCCCAAAGTTATTAAAAAAATAAGTTTTCAACTCCTTATCTAATGTAAACATCATGGAAAGAACGAAAAGGTTAATTTAAAAGACTAAAATACTATTTACAATAGTAAAAGAATTTATTTCCTTGTTCTGTTGTTAGTTGCATTAAGTCAACATGCTTTGGAATTTCCCAGTTCATATCTTACCAGTTTCAACAATCTACTTAGGACTTTCTCTTGTGGCCTATCAACAATTTCAGTTCAAGTTTACTCTTCTGGCGAATAGTGTTAGTTATTTTATTTCTATTATGGAAGGTTCTGAGTTTGGAAGAATTACTGTGCTAATGGCAAGAGGTTATGGGGACCGTAAGAGATCATACAGTACCTTCAATTGATGAAGAGAAATCAGTGCTTTGTTGAAAATCCCCAATTATCTACGAGAAGAGCTGCTTTGGAGCACGACATCAGCCAATGGTGCAGTTTTTTAATAACTTTGGGAAGTACTTCGCCCGTATTTTGCAATGGCTGTAGGTTTTTATGGTGACAACATAGAGATCTCTAGTTTAGGCCATTTGATTTATTTTTTATGCCCTTTAAAATGAGGTGTCATTTGAAGGGGGTTTGCATTTGAAAATTTTAAGTTGCCCCCTTTACCCCCCTTTAGAACAGGAGGGCGAAATGTTTAACCATCTAAAAAATTAAAAGAAATGTTGTAATAGGACCATATCAAGGTCTCACATTGATATCTCAGGCCGTTTAAATTATATCCAGGTGTGCCTGGACATAAAACTCATCCTGTATATAAAAGGCAAAGCCCTCCCTCACTCACTGATCATCACTAATTCTCCCACTTCCCATGCAACTAGAGAGATGAAATTTGGTATGTGGATACTTTGAGATGTAAATAGGAAAATTAAAGAAATTTCATTTTCATATTCAAATTTTTATTGGTAGTTTTGGGGGTTTAGATAATGTTTTGGGTTGTCATTCCCAGAAACGGTTTTGTAATGGCTTTATATTTTTTGTTATAGCGGTTAAACGAAAGATCGGGTCTTAAATTTGATGAAAAATCGTTGGTGTGGAATTAAATTATCTACAACTTTTGTATTTAACATTTTTTTTCTATCTCCAACGGTTACTGAACAAAATTAGTTTATAGTTGGAAAAATGTACTATTTTAAGAGTTGCCATTCCCAAAAATGATTTTTTATTGGTTTCTCTATATAAAAGGCTTAAAAAATAAAACATAACATATGTTTTTAGAAAGTTCCATCTGGGGTTGGCGTGCGAAGCACGCAGGGGTTTCCTCTAGTATAGGACATTATTCTGCAGATTTGGTTTTTATATGACTTTAGCCCATCTGGTTTAAGGCAAACCTCGTGGTAGCAAACCACGGGGCAGCATCTCATCCAAGCCGTCAAGGTTGACTACCAAACTAGCAAAGCGAGTTTATCCTCTGCGAGCGGAGCGAAACAGCCCGTGAGCCAGGGCCGGGGTTGGAGCCTGAGGTGCAAACAAATTCTACTAATATATTTCGTACACGCAGGCAGCCATTCATCGCCTTCGTGAGTAAACTAATTTCCCAAATAGTTGTTTGAAACCCGAAATCGATATAGCCTAAACATAATTTTAGAAATCCTCTCAACTCACGCCCGAGGTTTATCTGAATGATCGAATTATTCTACTTAGAAAGACGGAACGCTGCCAAGACATCGACCCACTCCGTCAGGCGTTACGAGAGAATCACGACCTAGTTGCCCTGAAACATATACCTACATGCTGATTGCCGCAGTAATGGGACCAACTAAGCGACGAATCTGCCCCATTACAATAATTTATGCAACGCACTGCATTAGGCCGTTATTGATGGAGAAGGTCAGATTCAATTACTAGGCGCATTCGGTTTTAGAGTTATCTCATCTTTGGAAAACTGTTTTACATACGACTGGGGCAATTACACGAATATCTTTGAATAAATTCGCGTAATATATATGCCTTAATGGAAAATTCTGTGTTTTTAATTTACTCGAAGGTGTTTAGTTATGCAAAACATATAAATGAAAATACGTCAGTTTATCTGTAAATAATCCATTCACTTCGTGTTAATACTGTAAGTTAAATACATTACATTAAAGAAGGTAAATACGATGTACACTTTAAGAGATATTGTCGTATTAATACAAACGTAATGCAAATGGCGAACATCAGTTATTGAACGACGGGCTAAATTTCGACTCTAATCTATATATATATAAGCGAAATACCACTCACTCACTCACTCACTGACTCACTCATCACGATTTCTCAAAAACTACCGAACGGATTGAAATGAAATTTGGTATGTAGCTTCCTCTAGCGCCATAGGTGCTTACTAAGAAAGGGTTTGAAAATTCAAAATTTTAAGGGGGGTTTGGGGGGATCAAAGTTATTAAATCACAATTTCTTCAAAACTACTGAATGGATTGGAATGAAATTTGGTATGTAGCTTCCTCTAGAGCCATAGGCGCTTGCTAAGAAAGGGTTTCAAAAGAGTTGGGGGGGGGGATCAAAGTTATTAAAAAACGATTTCTTCAAAACTACCGAACGGATTGGAATGAAATTTGGTATGTAGCTTCCTCTAGGGCCATAGGTGCTCTCTAAAAAAGGTTATGAGTTTCCAAAATTTCGAAATTTTAGGAGGGTTTTGGGGGGGATCAAAGTTACTAAAATCATAATTTCAGATCTTTTATTATTATGACAATAGTGCTTTTATTATTTAAGATCTATATATATAAAAGCCAAATACCACTCACTGACTGAACACTTAAAAAAAATACAATTACGTTAAAAATACTGAAAATACCAACCACCACGGGCAACGCCGTACGAGTCAGCTAGTGCCTTATATGACACGGCGATAAAATAAAGATAATAACGGCAAATGTGCATACAATATTATTATGTTTTCTGTGTTTGAGTAGGATGTAGGGTTGAACAAACCAATTATTAAACATAACTCAACTATTATCCTTCATCCGATTGTTTGGACAGTTACACCATCCTATAGGAAATCAACAGGGCTACAAAAAATGTGTCTTGACATTCTTTGGTTTTTCAGTAATTTAGGTTTAAAATTTTCAAACAGCAGCCATTTTGAAACTCATGATTGAATTTAATCGCAAATTTTTCTTGAGATATACAATTGTTAGGTTAAACTTCATGCCAAGTTTGAACGCAATCGGTCTAACCGTTCTCTAGATAACAATTATTTTGTACAAAAAAAAAACCAAATGGCGGATATCTAGAAAACGAAGCGCTTTCGGGTCTGTGTTTGTATGAACTTTTTTTCTTATTTTGACCCATAGAACCATTCCCCGAAGTTTAGTACTTTACTTATGGGACACTCTGTATAATAGTATGGTTTACTGAACGAAATGTATTTCCAAACTATGAAAAGGGGAAGGGAGGCCCACTCAAACCAAACGGTGGTTTACTACTATTATAATTTATAGGGATGTGTTTCAAGCAAACTAGATTTAACGAAGATACTATTCTCTATGTATTATCTAAGGAAAGGGGTTAACACAGGCTACGGGTTATAAAATTTAACTATTTTTGAATTGAATAGACGAAAGTTCATACCTAAGTAAGTCATATTTCCAGTTGTATTTGTTGGGATTTTATTAATAAAGTTTAAAATGATTTTGTTCGTGAAACAAATTTTATACTTAAAACAGGCCGTGTTCAATAAGAGTTGACAAAGTTTTCAAGTAATTAAAGTTGGGAATTAGAAATGGTTTTTGCCAAGTTTGTCAAGAACACATTTCCAATATTTCGTATAACCTTCGCATCCCTTCTTCTTACTTTACATAACATTTTTCACTTCAGAATTTCGCTTTAAAACACTACCGAAATTATTATGTGGATTGTAGTGTATTCCGTTCCCCACATCGTGGTAACATTTGAACACTTTTATAGCGGTAGACTGTTCAGCACTATTTACTATATACAGTTCAGTTAAAAACCCGCTCGATTTATACAGGCTGTATAGAAAATATGTCCTGAACTTCACCGTGCCATTCAATAGGTTAAAATAAGGAGAAAAATCGGTACCAGAAACCGGCACATACTTTCTCACAAGCATATTTAAATTATTAACATGTTCACTGCTAAGGACGCACATGTGAGCTTGACACTAAACACTATGAGAAGCGGCCGACGCACAGGGCATTACAAGCATCGCACGCCAACCCGCATATTGGTAGTATTTTCAATACAAAGTGAATTGCGTGCTTCGCACGACAACCCCCGTGATGGGAATATTCTCAATACACACTGCATTGCGTGCTTCCGTATTTTGAAAATTTTCAATGAACAGGGCATGCGTGCTTCGCACGAACACCCCTGTGTTCGGGTTATTGTCGATACACAGTGCATTGAGTGCTTCGCTCGTCAACCCCCGTATTTTGAAAAATTTTAATACACAGTGAATGGGTGCTTCGCACGCCAACCCCCGTGTTTTGAGTATTTTGAACACACAGTACATTACGTGCTTCGCACGCCAACCCCCGTGTTTTGAGTATTTTAACGCCAATTTTAAGCCTACGTTAGGAGAGTAACTAATAAATATTATAACCTATCTATTACCTAACCGAGAAGTTTTAGAAAGATGCAGTTTTTTGCATATGGTAGGGTACATTATGAGCTGCAAATAAGCCAAATTTGTTCAAAATCGTTAGAGTTATAAAAAAAATAATTACTGATTTTTTGGGTGTATTTTGACCAAAAACGGGGTTGTTTTTCAAAATCGGTTTTCGTGCATCTATACAGGCCTAATTGACATGGTTGGTGCATATTTGTTCGAAATCTATCGAATAGTTTTCTCTCTTGCTTTGTATACATGCATACATACAGACAGACTTACAGACAGACAAATATTTTGTAAAAACATCTTGTTTGGACTCAGGGTGTTCCAAAACGGATATTTCCACAAAAATCTCAATATCTATTTTTTTACTATCACTATACTTTCTCTACATTATAGTATAGTGAGCAAGTAATAAGTCTCCATAAACATAGGTCCGGAAATGCTTGGTTTGAGAATTATCCACCATTTTTTTTCCGTTACTAAACACTTAAATATTCAGAAATAGAAAGGATATTGACCTCAAATTCCGTGTACTTATGTTTTACGTAATCTTTTACGTTATTTTGTAAGAAAAAAACACAGAAGAGATTTTGTATTTTTCCGAAGAACTCAAAACACAATTTGTTCGTATTGTGTTCGGCTGTTCAACTGCGTGATCGAATTATTTTCTAAACTTAAAACAGGAAATGACTTGGTTCGATATACTGTGGAAGGATGTCTCGCGAATGGTTTTATTTTAACATTATAAATTGTTTTGACATCATCTTGAGAGATTGGTAAATAAACAGATGTAAATAGATTCGAGCTGTGACGACAGCGGTTAAATAGGCTTACAGCTTCTACATTCGTATTTATTTCAAATCCATAGAATAAAAATATGAAAATGACTTCGATGTAATTAACTATACCGTCGAAGACCCTTGCGTGCTTCGTACGACTACCCACATTCTCACTTCTCTCGCACATTTCTGACGTAACAATGAATCATCTACAATCTATAGGTGGAAATTTGTATCCATATATATAATTTTAACTCTAGAGTAAACCTACGTTAAAACTGTGTAAGTTCAGCACACGTATATTTTACTAGGGGCTCTGCCCCTGCTTGCTTCACTCGCCAACCCCTTGTGGGTGGTATATAGTGAGGCCAATGCAAACAACAAAATCGATAATTTTGTTCATAATTTTAAAATTGTTTAGTAGGAATTTTACGGAAATAATGATTGATTAGGACAGAGGCACTTGGATCTAAATTGGGTGGTGGGGTAGCTGTGACGTGTACATAATGAAAGACTTAGATCGAAAGAGACAAGCAGGATCTCCAACATTTGTCCAGAAAATCGCTAATTTTGTCCATATTTTTTTCAAGTTTTAACAGGAATTTTAAATATTTATTGAATAAAAAGTGGCTTCTCTGAAATAAATTTTCTCTAAATGCTAATGAAAGTTTCGTCAAAATCGGTTCAGCCATTCCGGAGATTAGGGTTAACGATTTCAAATTTAAATGTAGGTCATGTAATATACCATTGCAAAGTTTATTAAAAGAAAAACAGAAAAACACAAATACTAGAGCTTTGATCTTGCTTCGTTTTAAAGTAATGGACAATCAAAGTTCTGTAAATTATATTTATACTTTAAAATATTAGAGCACGTCACTAATTGGTTAATATTAAGCATAAGTAGATTGTCTATTATTTTCCAAAACTTTACACGTGGAAATCACGTGGATTTTAATCGGATACCATCATATTATTTTACATTTTGATTGGTTTTGTGGGAACCAGACTCTGACCGTCAGAAAAAACAAAATACGCAGAATAATATAATATGTTCAATTTTTCAGATAAAACACAAAAAAGATTTCATTCTAGTAAAACTTATAAAACCAAAGTTTGTACCAAATTGGATATAAAATGCGGCCGTTAGAGTGCGAACACATATATAAAATTTTTAATGACTATGATCGGTGCTCATTGGCTACTCCCGACCTTAGGTCTCACCATAAGAGTAACTGCAATAGCTCATCTTTCTTATAGAAATTAGCTAATAAACGAAAGGATCATTGTCACATTTACTTTACGCCAATTGTATAGACAAGAATTTATTAAAGAGTTTTGCCTCAATATTCTACCATTTAAAAAATACGAGTTAGTATTTAAGCCCTCCCTCGTGGAACTTCCCCCAAAAATTGGCAACATATTTGTTTTATTTAAAATAACAGTTTTTTTCTCAAAACGTATATTCTAAAAGTTTCTAAATTGCAATTCAAGAGTTACAAATATATTTAGGTCTTCGGAAACATTTCGGACAATCTTTATACAAAGCTTTTTCATCAGAACACAGCTACTAAAATAAGTAAAAACGACTGACATTTTTCTTAAGTCTCCGCTGATTCAGGCGACTGTCAGACGAATTCCCGCAGGGTTCAGTTCAATTTACAGAGACCTCAGTTTTTGTCCAGTTCTATTGTACGCACCCCGCGTAAGAAAGGGACGGGAGAGATTGGAACGCACCACTTAATTTACATCCGCCAATGTTCGTTTCAAGGACGATGTTGTATCCATTCACAATCCCAAACAAAACTAAGTATTTTTAAGTTTCACTGAACTGAGATGACGTTGTGCGCAGGCGTACCAAAAACTACTCACCCTTCTACAAATATAATTTGAAAATATTTCGCGAAAACTGACGAGAGTTTTAGGGTTTCTAAAAACAATTTTGGAAGTTCTCACGAAGACGCTGAATAGCTACCTCCGTGAACGAAGTATTTTAGAGTTTGTTTGCAGCCGCGAGTCCTGGATCACGCCCTTCTTCGTTCCTCTCGCAGCGGAAACACTCTCTTTGCGAGTTTGCACCTCGACCTTTGGGCCTCAGATTACTTCGCTTCGTTCACAACGGAAAAATTAACATGTAATGGGACTTTTAAAGTAATGTTATAGTACTTGAAGTTTTGATCGATTTTAGGACAACAGACGGGCTATTTGATCGTGTAAAAAAACTAAATTTGCGGAATAGTACATTATATAAATTCATTTTTAAACAAAAACCAAAAACATTTCATTCTAGTACGAAAAATCCCAAAAACATTTAACTTCCAGTTGTTGGTTTTCTTTGCTAATGAACTCGTCCAAGCGACTTAGAAAACCAACGTTTCTACTAAATTTGAACTAAATCAGACTTAAAATGCGGCCATTAGAGTGTGAACACACACACATATAAATATAAATACATTTTAATTACATCCCTAAATGTGTTCTGGGACCATGACCGATGCTCACTCCACTCCCGATCAAAGATCTCACCGTAAGAGTGACTGAAATAGCTCATCTTTCCTGTGAAAATTAGCTAATAACAATATTACTGTTAACAAAATCAAGTTTTGTTATTTAATGTTGTAGTGGTTAATAGCTTTTGATTAAATGCGTGTAATATAATTCCCAAATGCAATGTGTAACCGAAAATCTATGCGGTACATATGGCTAACAAACTAATCAATTTACCGTAATTCATTAATAAAGAAACTAATTGAAATACATTCTGGGTAGCCCATTAAAACCTGACACTTTTTAAACACCTGCTTATCAGCTGTTATTTCATTTATACCGTTAATTGTTGCAATAATTAATTAAGAACACAGCTAATGTGGTTTCAGTAAACATGGAGCAGTGGACAGTTCAACATAGTGTTTAAAGTGATAACTTCTATTGGCCCGTTGGGCACTTTCGCTTGACTAAGTTTCGGAAAATCTCGCGTCACGCAAACTTTTTGCGTAGACACAAGTCAGAGCGTGAAGAGGGAATAGTATATATAGTAGATATAGACAAGTAAGCGCGTGGAGAGGGAATAGACGATACATAGTATATAATAATATTAGTAGATTATAATAATATTTCATTATAATTAGTATGCGAAAAATAGTGACCAATTTAATGTAAGCATTATTTATTTAGTGTCTAATGATTTTGAGTGAGGTATTAGTGTGTGCACTCTACAAAGAATTCTAAGAATAATTCAAAGTGTAAGGTTTAATAATAATAATTATAATTATTATACGTAATGTGTGCGTTTTAAGTTTTGTAAAGAAGATTGAATTTTGTCTAACTAAAGTAAGTTTAGACAAAATTTTACATTTTGTACATTTTGACAAAGTAATATTTTATTTACATTGCTTTATTTTACTGTAACTTATTATTACTTATCTATCTATACTAATATTATAAAGAGGTAAAGTTTGTTTGTTTGTTTGTATGTATGGGGTAATCTCTGGCACTACTGAACCGATTGAAAAAATTGATTTACTAATAAAAAGCTACACTATCCCTGAGTAACATAGGCTATAATTCATTTCGATAAAAACCTTTTTTTATTTCAATATTTGTAAATTTAGTCGGAAAAAATTCTTAAGTTAGGCCTAGAACGATAAACCAACACATGTATTTACATTTATTACCATAGCAACCAATTGAATAAAATAACAGATTAATATAGCTGTTTGCTCCAATGTTTCCATTAACAGCTGATTTCAAAATTTGAAGCAATTATTTTTGTATTTCTAGCTTTTAGGTTAGGGTTTTAAAGGGTAGACCTGAGCCTTGCTGGTTCTTTTAACCATTAAGACAACTGCTGTCATCAAGTATAAGAAATAATTTGATTTGAACATTTATCATTATTTACCATCTTAGTATTGAGGTTATTATTAATCCTACACCTTTATTATAAATAAAACATACCTTATGTTTTTATATGGTTCCATTGGGGGTTGGCTTGCGGAGCACGCAGGGGCCTCCCCTAGTATATTATAAAAGCGAAATACCACTGACTCACTCATCACGATTTCTCAAAAACTACCTAACGGAATAAAATGAAATTTGGTATGTAGCTTCCTCTAGGGCCATAGGTGCTCACTAAGAAAGGATTTGAAAAATTGGAAAATTTAGGAGGGTTTGGGGGGATCAAAGTTATTAAAAACGATTTCTTCAAAACTACCGAACGGATTGGAATGATATTTGATATATGTAGCTTCCTCTAGGGCCATAAGCGTTCAATAAAAAATTGGAAATTTTAGGGGGGTTTGGGGGATAAAAATTACTAAATCACGATTTCTCCAAAATTACCGAACAGATTGGAATGAAATTTGGTATGTAGCTTCCTCTAGGGCCATAGGCGCTCGCTAAGAAAGGGTTTAAAAAAATTCGAAATTTTAGGGGGGTTTGGGGGGATAAAGGTTATTAAATCACGATTTCTTCAAAACTATCGAACGGATTGGAATGATATTTGGAATGTAGCTTCCTCTAGGGCCATAGGTGCTCACTAAGAAAGGGTATGAAAAATTTTGAAATTTTAGGAGGGGTTTTGTTGGATCAAAGTTACTAAACTCATAATTTCAGATCATTTATTATTATGACAATAGTGCTTTTATTATTTAAGATATATATATATATATAAAAGCCAATTACCACTCACTGACTGAATACTTAAAAAGAATACAATTACGTTAAAAAGACTGAAAATACCAACCACCACGGTCAACGCCGTACGGGTCAGCTAGTTTAAATATCAAATTTAGCTTCATATTACAACAATGGAGGTCATACACGTTAATGGAGTATCTATTCCTCATAGAATAGTTTCTTCTAGGCCAGATGGCCAATGCTTATTCTACTCTTTGGCTATAATTGTACATGACACGATTTACTGGGGTTTGAGGTGAGGACCAGAGTTGTTAGTCATGTTTCAAACAATAGGTGAACATTCAAACCATATACTTTAAAAGTAACAGTAGATATTTATTTAATAAAAAAAGAATATTTCACGGATATGAGCAAACCGGTAACTTTTGAACCACTTGTGAAATTCAAGCAGCATCTGACCTATTTTTTATAAATTTCAGGTGCAAAGAGATGGTTATTTGTTGTGGGAGAGTTTTGGCGAACCGATTGAGGGAGTAGGGATGCTAAAGTTTACTGGGGAACTGACGAGAGGCCACTTTGATGTTCTCATTCCTCTCCACCTTCTTTACGTGACAACTCAATGGATATTAGTGTGTACAGTCAGCTTCCCAAACCCAGGTTTTAGACGATGGTCTCCAAATTTGTCAACTTCCCTATCAGAACAGTGTACATCATCATCTGATGCAGTTCGGTCGCATCCAGAACAAATACTAAAAAACGAGGAAAGAAAAGACGAAAGCGTTTTTCTAATACAAATCGCGTAAAAGCACATAGGCAAGCGGTAAAAAACCACTGTCTCAAAATACACACAGAATCAGCTAAAATACTTTAAGATGTAACATTTTCTGTAGGTAACCATATTATTGCAATAGCGAACATTTTCCTGTCAGGTAATAGTATATATAGACAAGCAAGCGCGTGGAGAGGGAGTAGAGTGTACATAATATATTATAATATGTTATTATAATATTGTAATTATTATTATAATAATTATCCCTTACATATTGAATTATTCTTAGAATTCTATGTAGAGTGCATACACTAATGAATGCCACACTCAAAATCATTAGTCACTAAATAAATACTGCTTACATTATAATGATCACTATTTTTCGCATACTTATTATAATTATAATATTATTACATAATACTATTATAATTATAATAAAATTATTATATTAAATATTATAATTATTATAGTATTATAACTATGCAATTTCAAAATATGATATAATACACTCCTGGACAAAAGTATCGCAACAACCATGTTTGTCTTAAATTGATTAGTTTAAATGTAAATA
>JAGFPH010020340.1:0-13205 GCA_018207615.1 Philaenus spumarius
TTAAGGAAAGTGTAACAATTAATTTTTATTGTTTTAGGGGTTGTTATCACATTTTCACAACTTATCAGCACGCAAAAAAATGCAAATATAGTTAACTTTTTCTATGTATCTTGTACGAAATGAAGTACAAAATTTCAGCTCTCTAGCTTTAAGGAAAGTATAACAATTAATATTTATTGTTTTAGGGGTTTTTCAACCCTTAAATCAAAATTCTAGACTATGTTACGCAGGGATAGTATAGCTTTTCATTAGCAAAACTATTTTTTCAATCGGTTTAGTAGTTCCAGAGATTACTCCCTACATACAAATAAAAACTGTTTATTATTTTTAATTTTTAATAAATTACCTGCTTACACGCTTCCTCAGCAAGGGTTAAATTAATTAAATTACAATTGAAAAAATATGAACCAAGGCCGGGATTTGAACACAGGACTTTTGCCTTTCCGTGGCAACACTCTACCAACTGAGCTATCCTGATCCTCCAAGATCGACCAATATCTGGAGTTGGTAGAGTGAAATCCCGGTCTTGGTAAATGTTTTTTCACTTGTAATTTAATTTAAAAATGTTTACCCAATTATATTATTAGAATAGATGTATAATTACACTGATATGCGATGGTCTCTAATTAACGTCTGCCATGTTGGTAGAAGTTTAAAAAAAATGTTAAACTATTTTCGAATCTATAAACTGTATAAATATAAAGTTATAAACTCTAAACATACGTGTGTTATATATATACACACTAATACAAACATACATACATATTTATATTTAATACATACAGCAATACTACAGACACTCACAGTTCATAAAAGTAATAATATAATAGGAATGCCTATGAAAATACATTTTCTTTTCATTTCCTGCAATTTTAATTGATTCTTTTACAGTGTTTACCAGGGATTGTTACCCCATTTCTCACTCTCTCTATCTCTTACTTTCTTTTCCTCTCTCTCTTTCTGTCCCTCCCACCCTCCCTATCTCTCTTTCTGTCCCTCCCACCCTCCCTCTCACTCTCTCTTCCTGTCTCTCATCCTCCCTCCTCCCTCTCTCCCATCTCTCTCTCACTCCTTCCCTCCTTCCTCTCTCTTCTCTCGCTCACCCTAATATTCCCTCCCTTCCTCTCACGGTTATTCCCTCTCTTTCTCTCTAACTCTCTTTTACTCAATTGAAAAACCATAAACCATCGATGTGTATGGAACTACTCACCCCATCCGATGATTACGTACGCCCTCAGTTTAATAGTATCCCTCGTGAAGGTGATCACAACCAATGTGTATAAATACAACCCTGAAAGCAAAACACACACTGTTATTCCAACTACGTCCAGGAAAATATTATTTTATCCAACTCTATGTTTACGCTGCACAAAATTAAAAATATTTAATTGCATTTCAAACCGAGTGTACACCTTTGCAATAATTAAATGCGTGAATATTTTATAACGGAAAGCGAATTATGTATCCAATTTAACTAATTAATTTGTGATTGTAACAAATATTTTAAAACAATTAAAACGCTAATTAAGTGTATGAAATAACAACCGTGAAAATGCATTGACTTCAATGATCGGAGTCAACATTGAGAACTCTGGCATTGCATCGGTAAGGTGATGGAATATCACTTTTATACACTAACGTTTTTTTACTAATGGCGATCTTATTTTTGATTTCAGACATTTAAATTTGCAGAAAGCTACAATGTATAATTAATTCGACCACGCAGCTGAACCGCTGACGTGAGTTGAGCAAATTTCCAAAATTAGGTTTATAGGCCTATGTTTTAGGGTTTCAACCAACAGTTTGGGAACAACGACGGTGCTGAATAGCTGCAAATTGCTTCGCACGCCATTCCGCATATTGAGAGTATCTTCAATACACAATGCATTGCGTGCTTCTCACGCCGTTCCGAATATTGGGAGTATTTTCAACACACAATGCATTGCGTGCTTCTCACGCCGTTCCGAATATTGGGAGTATCTTTAACACAAAAAACCTTGCGTGCTTCGCACGCCAACCCCCTTATTGCGAGTATCTTCAACACACAATGCATTGCGTGCTTCGCACGCTAACCCAACGGTAGAATCCACCACATGGCTTTGAACCGGGTACTTCTATCGCATTTTACGTTTTGATCGGTTTTCGGGAAACCAAGCGAGCTGTAAGGTCGCGTAAAAAAACAAAATGTGCAGAAAAACATCCTATATTTATACTTGCAGAAAAAATGTAAAAAAAAATTCTTTCACGTAGGAAAAATCTCAAAAAATAGTTATTTTTGGTCAAAAAACCTGCTTCCGATTGTTGGATTTTTTTGGCTAACGAACTCGTTCGAGCGACGTAGAAAACCTACATGTATACCAAATTTGAACTAAATCGGACTTAAAATGCGGCCGCTAGAATACGAACACATATATACATTAATGACACTCCAAAACGTGTTCTGGGGACTGTGATCGATGCTCATTTGCTCCTCCCGACCTTAGGTTTTACCATAAGGGCCACTGCAAAAGCTCAGTTTTCCTATGGAAATTCGCTAATTAGTAGATAACAAAATTCGCTCCGATGTTTTTTTCAAATAACTCGACTGAAAAAATCACGTTTTCGTTTTATTTACAAGCAAAAATATTCAATAAAAATTCATAATTTACCATTTCTGTCACCTAAGAATTATAACTTGGACGTTCATAAACGATTTCTTGCAAATTATAAAAGATTATCTTACACGTTCGATGAAAGATAAGTTATATGGAAGAGGACTTTATGGGACTGTTTCGTCCTGGTATTGCACATCTTATCTAAGAGCAAACAATTTTTATCATTTGGCGTTTTTTTACTATCTTCACTATATTTATAGTTAATTGAGGAAGGTAAGTGCAGATTTTAGTTGCTCATTTTTATAAAATCGTATTCCCGAAAACGCTTAGGTTTTCTTATATAGGCCATTTGTGTTTTAGAAATAAAAACATTACAGCCGTGGAAATTGGTTCCATGTTAGATACAAATCTTGCGCACCAAGAGTAGATCCTTAGGGCAGTATCCTCAATGTAGGAACGTGTCCTGAGAGGAGAGGAAAAGAAGGGCGCCCTTCTTGTTGTATCTTGCGCCCTACTGTTACAAATTATTGTGTGTTTCTGTGGTGTTTAGCGAATTTCCATAGAAAAGATGATCTATTGAAAAGACTCTTATGGTTGAGGTCGATGAGTGCCGATCATGGCCCCCAGAACACTTTTTGGTTGTTAATAAAAATTATTTATACACATTAATATAGTGTCCGCACTATAACGGCCACATTTTGCGTCAGATTTAGTCCAAATTTGGTACACACGTGGCCTTCTATCTCACTCGGACGGGTTCGTTAGCCAACAAATCCAACAAACAGAAGTTTTTTTTTACCGGGAAGTAAACTTTTTTGATATTTTTCGTACAAGATGTATTTTGTGGGGGGTTTTTATCTGCAAAAATAAATATAATAGATAATTCTTTACATTTTGCTTGTTTACACAAACTTATAGCATGGCTGGTTCCCCCAAAATCGACCAAAACGTAAAATACCATAAAAGTACAACGTTAAATCCACGTGGAGGATTTTTCGTGAGGGCAGCTTTTCTAAAGGCCGACGGTCGGTATGCAAACTCGGGGTTGGAGACTGAGGTGCGTACACGTAGGCAGCTAATCAGCGCCTTCGTGAGTGGACCGATTTCTCCAACAATTAGTTGAAACCTTTAAACTTTATTTTAGAAATTCGCTCAACGTCAGCGGTTAAGTTGCGAGATTGAATTATTTTAATGCGTTGCCGTACTCGCAAGAGGGATACCTATCTGAAGATGGCGTAAGTATCTGAAACGCGTCGTAAGCGAGGAAAAGGTAGTCTCGTGACGGACCAAAAAGGAATTTGAGTCTAATTATAAGCAAATAATGAGCTTGACTTGTGAGAACAATATAGATGAAATAAAACAATAACACAAAATCTCACAACAAATACGTTTAATAAATCAAACGCGTTTCAACGACAAAGTCGCCATCCTCAGTGATAAAGCTACAAAAGCCAAACTATAACTAATTAATATATGTTAATATTTATATTTATATTTTGTTAATATTGTTGTTGAGTCTAATTAATATTTTATCCACAACTTAAGTTTAAAAAAATACTAAACCGTGGACTGTCTGTATACATTTGTTTACATTACTTGTAAGTTACCCTACTCGAGTTTTGCCAGAGCTTTAGTTGACATAGCCATTTCGTAGTGTCTAATCTGAATGTAATTGTGCGTTGAGTTTATCGTTCCGACGCTTACCTTCAACCAACATCCAGAAGAAGTTTGTCAAATGGAAGTAATGGAGAAGAACGATAAGTATCATGCAAGCTGCCATGTCAGTTTGTACGCTTGCCTGAAACAAACATTGTAGGTTATTTATTTATTTAGTACCACAGCTGATTGTATATTTGTTATTGTTTTATCTCTGAGGTTAAAGGTGCGGCGCCTACGAGTCCGTATTTGAGATGACTCGAGTCCGAAATTAAATGCCCTATTGTTTATAATGTAATGTAGTAGGAAGAATTGTAAAGGTCGAAAAGAACAAGGGTTACTTAGAATAGATTTATTGGAACAATAACTGATATTTTAATTAAACTAAATTACAAGTGAAAAAACATGGACCAAGACCGGGATTTGAACCCGGGACCTTTATCATTCCGTGGTAACCATCTACGACTGAGCCACCCCTGATCATTCGTGAGGAAGTGTCAAAAAACTAATATTTACAAAACAAAAATACATTGTAACCTTAACAGTTTACATATTTTTAATATTTGATGGCATTTCGATCACACAGTGTTATTTTGCTGCACCGGTGATACAATGAACAAACAGTTCAGAAGGTTGCATCATTTTGTTGATTTTAAATGTTTTAATACTTCACTTACAAACACAGTCGGCAAAACCATTATTTTTGCACCGGTGCGGACAGGTATTCGTCCGGAAAATGTTTGAAAAATAGTCTGCCTAAAACGAGTTCTTTAGTTAATTTCTTACAACAACAAAATTCACGCTTTTTTATTATTTTAGAATGATTAAATAATGTATCCTTAACATTATTAAATACTTTTTATATATGCTATTTGTTTATTTATTCATTTGATTTATTCTTTTTATTTGTATTGTATTTTGTAAAACAAAATCGATTTTTGAATAGGACTATAAAAGGTATTTTCAAAGTAAAATCAATGTAAACAAATACAAAATAAAAAGACACACTTTCCACAAAATATACTATCTGACTACGTGTCAACTGTTTGTAAACCCAGGCAATGAATACATATATCAATAAGAAAAAAAGTGCCCTTGTTAAAAATTCAGACCAGGGAAGCAGGTATAAAAGGAATCGGCCGCTAGGATTCGACGGTCTCGGTCACATGATAGTCGGACCTCTCTGTCTCTCCTCCTCTTTCCATCCTTGTCCCACTAACACCCAGGCGGCAAATGCGTCCTTAGAGCTCCTAGCAACTGTTGGAGCAAAATACCTGAATCCTACCTATTTACATTTTACATTGTTCGTCTTATTGATAAGTAGTCGTTGACCCAGGTGAACAGAAATGAAGTAACAATAACCATGGGACTGAGAGGGCGTAGCTTGAACTATGCTGCCGATCTACTCAACGCTAAAACAGAACCAGTTACAGATGGGCCAAGACTTCTGTGCGCGCGAACTCGCTACTACTACCCGCATTAAAAACATTGCCTGTTGCTCTATTCGAGAATACATATGCTTAATTTCCCATATTACTTTGCGTTTCGTGTTTACACCTCTAATGTTTACACGCTCGACAACAAGACAGAGCTTCACTTAACCTGACCTTTGACCTCATAGACATCGTTTTTCTCGTTTGAATTGTATACCATCTTTTAGAGGATGAAATGGGGAAGCCATCTCTATAAATTAAAAAGTAAAATAACTGTACAGGGATTTTGTATAATTATTTTTGTGCCATATTTTTTTAATTCTTCACTATGAGTTGGAAAAAGTAGTATGCGAGATTTTTTTTATTTGTTGGTCAGGTTTAAACTGTCAGCGAGAAAGTTGTAGATAACATTCTGAATTTATTTTTTTGCCCCAAGCTTTTTTTTTTTGTAATACTGCCCACTGCCACGATACAGTACATACAATGAACAGATTGTGCGAGAGCGCGCGGTTTAAAAAGACGCCGCACTGGGTTATGGATATGTATCTACTACTTTGTTACATTATTCTTAGAATGTATTATTTAAATAGACTAATTAATAACTACATTTCTGCTTTTCCCTGAGTCTAGCGACGAGTCCTCTGTCTTTGCGATAAAAACAAGTCGTGCTTTTAGATTTATTGTTATTTCTAATGAGCTAGTTTTTGTTTTGTTTTTGAGTTATGATGAAGTCATGTAAAACAATTTCAGAGGGCCTTGAGGAAGCTTACGTTTAGAAATTGTGTAATAGTGAAAATGCGAACATCTTGCACTTTGATCCTGTTATCCAAACCTCAATAGTAAGCTTTACGTGTGCTTATGAGCAAGCTAATGATAACACTAATGAAGATCGTATTGACTTAAATTTACTATCATGTTTAGATGAACCAAAATGTTCTTATTTTAAAGAAAATACTTTGTATTATATTTGTGGATTTATTGCAAGGAAAGCTCAAAAAACTATATCATGGGTGCCACCTTGAGTAGCGCGACATATATGTTTTCACAAAAGTACCCCCGCCAACCCCTCGCCCTAACCCGACCAGTTCTTGCGGCGCGATCAGAAGTCTTGGCCCATCTCTAATATAATACGGTTCAAGTTCTTTCCGTTTCCCTCACCCACGGATTGTAACGCACGCAGCGGAGCGGCGCCTACACACCATTCTGTGATGGCGAGGAGCGCGGGGACGCCAGCCAATATTGATGAAGGCTCGGGCACCCCTAATGTAAGAGAACAATGCATTAGTAATGTATTGGTAATGCAATAACAATCAATGGAACTCATGTTTTACGTTCCATTCGGTAGAAAAATTGTTTTTTGAAGGTTTATTAGCTCTGTTATTGTTGTTATGTTTGCCTTTTAAATTATAAAAAAAAACTTTACTACTAACAGCTTTATGTGTTCCTGTGTGCGCAGAAGCAGGAACGGCCAATGCGCATGCGCTAACAGCATTGAGGTCAGCGTTAGCATTGACGTACCTGCGCGACCCGCTTCTTCTCATTTATTTCCATCTGTACCTTTGGCGCCCTCCGCTGATGCACGGCTCACACGGCTTTTGGGCCGGCTCTGCTTGCAAATAACGGTATAAATCGGTTTTCAGTTGGCCACTAAACTTAGGCCGTAGTAGGGAATTTCGAAAGCGGTGAAGCAAGTGTGGCACCCCTGTCACTCAAGGTCGGCACAGCTGTAGCGTAGCGTCAGTATGAACAGCTGATCTCCCTCAGCGAGTGTACGTTTGTTTATGTTTTGCGAATAATGGCTACGAGTATTAAGAAACGGAAAACTGCCCATGAGTGCCGAGTGTTCCGAGAAAAGTGGACTGACCTGTAGTACCGTTTTGTAAATATAAACCAGTTTGTTTAATTTGTAATTAATCTGTCTCCTTTATTAAAGTGTACAGTTTAAAGCGTCATTACGAAACCAAGCACGTCTCCAAGATGGACTCAATTCAAGGACTACTTCGATTAGATAAGGTGCGAGATTTAAAGAATAAATTAGAAAATCAACAATCATCGGAAAAACGCTGAAAGTGAATTAAGTGTTAAAGTTGGCTATACAATTTCTGAGCAAATAGCTAAAAAATCAAAGCCATTGATTACGGATGGTGAGTTTGTAAAGCCGCACGTGGAATCGCCAGCTGAAATTCTATAAATATCCAAAAGGGTGTCTCGAAATATTTTGCTAAAATGTACGGTGTTCGAGTAATTCAGGTTTGAAATTTTAAAACAGCCGCCATTTCGGAACGCATGATTGGATATAATCGATTATTTTATAGACCATTGTTAGGTTAAACTCCATGCCAAGTTTGAACTCAATCGGTCAAACATTTCTCTAGGTATGAACTATTTTGTAAAAAAACAAAATGGCGGGTATCTGAAAAACAAAGATTTTCCGGACCTATGGTCATATGAAGAGTTTAGTTTTTTTTTAGGTCCCCTATCATGTCCTGAAGTTGTGCTAACCTCTCGCATGGGCTTCATAAGCAGTTTTTTATGGGGGGAGGGGGACACATTCCGTGGGGTCAGTTGAAAGGGGATCCGGGAATGTTGAAAATATTACTTCTCAAAACATCGTTTTTATGCAGTTCTGAGGTGAAATTAGGTGAAAACGAGAGTACTATTTTTTTATTATCTTGTTATTTTATTCGCTTCATAATTACGGTGTTTGAAAATGTCTCACTATTTAATTACGCACAAGAATTGTAAGCACAAGCATGTAACTTTGGTTCACACCCGATTAATACCGGGTAAGTGCGACTGAAATGTAAGGTTATGTTTAACTGAACTGCTGTTGACCGACATGTGTAGTGGAAGCAGACAGAATGTCGGTGCGTTGTCTCCATGTCTGCCAGCCCGTTTCCGCCTACATCAGCGAGTCCTTTCGCGTTGTTGTTTTTATGATAACCTTACGTCATTTTGTTACCTTTAGGCTGGTTTTATGCAAGGCGTTTGGCGTCTACGGACATAGTTGGCGTCGCGTTCATAGTTCTATTGAATGAAATTGGAGCATTTATGCACAGTGCGCCAAAATTTGTGTCGCCGGAGGAACGCCGCGTCCCTAGATACCGGCAAGACGCGGGTTCCGAGACTGTCGCTCGTTCACTCCAAATAGGCCTACATTGAATCAAATTGGTGCATTTATGCAGGGCGTTCGGCGTCTCGCGACAGAGCAGTGGACATATTTCTGCTCTTCTTGGAATCCAGGAAAGGATAAGGTTCTATTGTTCTACAAATATTATGTTTCCATTTTTTTTTTTGAAGGTGTGTTTTTTTTTAGTTTTTGTAGTTAATTATTTCTGTTACCAGAAATTGTTTCTTGACAGGTAAACCAAATAAGGATATTTAATAATTTCTTATGCTATTATTTTTTTGCTCAAGGAATTTTTTTCTCTCAGCAAAACGAAACAATTTCGTTTATTTGTTGTTTTACAGTTTATAAGAAAATTCAAAATATATTGTTAATGTTATGATTTAGTAAAATAATTTTTAATGCCTTTTGTTTAATATTATATCATATGTTATTATTTAGTTTCAAAAATTTAGTTTAGTGTCTGCTAAACTAATAAATAACGTTTTTATTTGCAGTTATTAACAATTACAATAAACGTGAATTTTAATTAATTATTGTTTTATTATTATTTTAATTATTTAAATAATTAATTAATTAAAATTATTCTAATAAGGTGAAATGAGTTCTTAAATGGACCATCTCATTAATTGAAAAGTAATATCAAAACACATCTGTCAAAATCGATGTTTACAAATTGTATGACAACAAACATTGTACAGTTCATATATTTTCGTAAGTTATTATATATGTTACTAGGGGAGACTCCTGCGTGCTTCGCACGCCAACCCCCAATGGAACCTTCTAAAAACATACGTTATGTTTAATTTATAATAAAGTTGTAGTATTAATAATAACCTCAAAACTAAGATGGTAAATAATGTTAAATGTTCAAACCAAATTATTTCTTATATTTTATAACAGCAGTTATTAATAGTTAAAAGAACCAGCAAGGCTCAGGTCTACACTTTAAAACCCTAACCTAAAAGCTAGAAATACAAAAATAATTGCTTCAAATTTTGAAATCAGCTGTTAATGAAAATATTGAAGCAAACGTCTATTATATTATCTGTTATTTTATTCAATTGGTTGCTATGGTAACAAATGTAAATACATGTGTTGGTTTATCATTCCCGGCCTAACCTAAGATTTTTTCCGACCAAATTTACAAATATTAAAATGAAAAAAGGTTTTTACCGAAATGAATTATAGCCTATGTTACTCAGGGATAGTGTAGCTTTTTATTAGTAATACTATTTTTTCAATCGGTTCAGTAGCACCAGAGATTACCCCCTACATACAAACAAACAAACAAACAAACTTTACCTCTTTATAATATTAGTATAGATTTGATACAATCAGCCTGATACGTGATCTTCAGAACTTACCACTAGAATAATGGAATAATGAAAACCTTTGAAAAGGCTGTGTTTATTTTTATGCTTGTGTTTATAAAGTTGATTTTCTCTTTGGCTAAACACATCCTCAAAAGTTAACAAAAAACTCTTTGATTTTACATTTTCACTAGAATTACATTACAATCAGAATTGAGATCATGGAAGCTGAGCATGTACTTCAATTTTGTTTTGTTTTTAGAAAAGCATTTGAAAGCTTTCTCACTTCTGCTATGAAGTCCAATGAGAAAATCAATTATCTGTTCTTAGTGTCACCATCAGGAAAAACACTTTTAAAATACAAACATAGCACGCAAAACATAAACTGGCAATAACTTAAAATATTTTAATACTATATTTTCAGCAGTCAGCTCTACGAGCTCCAAAACTATTGCATTGTATCAGCTCCCCACCAATTCTATTTATGAACGCGGCAGTAAAAAACGCGTCAACAAATTGTGACCGAAATGTCATACGCGACAGTCTACACGGTGAAAACGCGGGACGCGCCGAGTTACAAGTTTTTCAGGAACGCGTGACTCAAAACGTCTTGTATGAAACCAGTCTAACCTATTAAATAGTGATAATTAATCAATATTTAACAGTAATGATGATGATGATAAATAATAATAATGAATTATAAAATTATATATAAAGAAAATTAAAATCGTGTAGAGTATTTCATAGTTCCTTTTATTTACGAAATTCTTTCTTTGTTACATCTTAGATATTGAGGAGGACGTAATCATAAATCTCAGATATTGGTGGGAGGACTCGTTTTCCCGTCCCCCGGCGGTTATATTCAAAACTACATATAAATATATTACTCTGAAGCTTAAACGTTTCCATACTCCCCAAAAATTTTAAATGTGTTACTTTATTAATTCAATGTTTGGGCTTACATTTCTGACATGCGATAAAGTTAACCTTGTTCTCTTAAACTAAGGGATAGTTAATGCAAAAACGTTCTCCCAGTTAAATACAAGCGACATTTTTTAAACGTCCTTTATTTTTAAAATTCTTCTTTAAATGTGATAAGTAAAACGATCTGCTTTGTTTTCTGTAAAACGTTTGTTAGGTTGCTCTTGAAGGTGTTTATAAAGTTCTCCACCCCCGATAAATTCTAATACTAAAAAGATACGCCTGTCAATCCAAAAATAAGTCATCAATTTGAGTACATTGGGATGGTTTAAGTGAGTCTGAATTTCAATTTCTCTCATTACTTGGTGCTGCAAGTTGCCCTTAACCAATTCAGATTTATAAAAAAACTTCCAGTGCTACCATAAATGTAGTTGTTTACTAAGTAAACACGTTCAAATTTTCCTTTTCCAAAAGGGCAACCAATTTCAAAATCATCTATTGATCATTTGTATTCTTTTCCTTCTCTTTTTACAATATTTTCATCCATAGCCTTCATTATTTTAAGAACACCATCTCTCTCGCTTTCTGGAACTCCATCAGGGAACTTCAGTATCTTCAATGGACTTTCCTTATCCATAGTTATTACTATACAGGGTGTCAATTAAGTCTGGTTACGGTTTAATATTTCGTATGTAAGGAAAATTTGAAGGTAGATGTGATAGAGGAACCTACTCTATGTAAAAACACTATTTGATAAAGATTTCAACAAATTTTACCCGCCATCTTGGATCCGTCATTTTGAATGTAACTTTGTTTTTTTTTTAAATAGAAAGGAGGTCATGTGATACATCATTTCGATGTAGAATTTCAAGAAAAAAACCATCGGTGAAATTTGCACATCCATATTTTCAATTGATTAAAAATGGCGGCAAAAAAACAACGAAATTGTGTTTTCCAATTTTTTTCCTTTTTGCTGTACTATTTTTGTTTTAATATTAATTATTATTCTTTTTGGATTCAGAATTAAATAAGCTTTCAAACGATATGCCACACAACTATATTTGGGAGTGTTTAACATTTTTGATTTACAGCTATTTTGATTTTTTCAAAATTGATTTCGAGTATTTCAACCAAATATCGTTGTGTGACATATCGTTTGATAGCTTATTTAATTCTGAATCCAAAAATAATAATAATTAATATTAAAACAAAAAATAGTACATCAAAATGGGGCAAAATCGGAAAACACGATTTCATTGTTTTTCGGCCGCCATTTTTAATCTGTTAAAAATTTGGATTTGTAAATTTCACCGTTGGTTTTTTCTTGAAATTCTACATCGAAATCAAGTATCACATGACCGCCTTCCTATTAAAAAAAAAAACAAAGTTACATTCAAAATGGCGGATCCAAGATGGCGGATAAATTTGTTGAAATCTTGATAAAATAGTATTTTTACATAGAGTAGGTTCCTCAATCACATCTACCTTCAAATTTTCCTTATATACGAAATATTAAACCGTGCCCAGACTTAATTGACACCCTGTACAGCAGTCGTACTAACAAACAATTAAACTTTTGTTGTTACTGGTAGCACCTTTATTTGTACAAATTGGTTAAAAAACAACGACGTAATTGGTCGATGAAGAAATTCCTTATCCAATTAATACACAACTGTTCAGTCCTGCAAACCTACAACTTCAGTGTTGGTTAATTATAGCCAAAGTAGCCTTACGAAGTTTAGTCAAAGCCCAACAAAACACATTCCACTTTATGAGCGACCAAATTATACAGAGAAAGCGGACGAAAAGTTTCGATGTTTTCGTAGAAAACCAAACATATATAATTTCACTAAAACTATGTTTGTATTAAATGGTACTTACATGTAGGAACATGGTCAGGATCCAAACGAAATCTGACAGGAAATATGTGAACATGAGGTTTGTGTGGATTGTATTCCTGAGGCATCGCAGGTCCCTGCAACAACACAAATATGAAGAACAGAATTACTAAATGAGGTAATTGTTTAGATGAGTGTGACCAGAGTAAATTGTAATCTATAATATATAAAAGCCAAAACCCAATGACTAACTGACTCACTCATCACGACTTCTCAAAAACTACCGAACGGATTGGAATGAAATTTGATATGTAGCTTCCTCT
>JAGFPH010020341.1:1132-14321 GCA_018207615.1 Philaenus spumarius
CCAACTTTACCCAACTCTTGGGGTGAAAGATTGGCGCCAGACTTAAAGGATTGTTGGGTTCTAGTAACCAGCTGGTCGGGGGTAATAGTGCAAATGAGGGGTGACGCGTAAGGAAACCTGACTTCGTGACCCTGAAAGTCAATTGAAGCTTGGGTTTTACGCAAAAAATTGCAACCAAGAATTAGTTTGTATGGTAAATTTGGGGTAACTAATAATGGGATATTCCAGGATAATTTCCCTAGCTTAATGTGCAGAAGTATCTGGGTGTCGAAAACCAACCTTTGACTGTTGGCCGTGCTCGCTGATAATCGCACCGGTTCGATGCATTTAATCGCGCTTGATTTTTGTTCGATTAATGCATCGAAAAATGATTTGTTAATTAGGCTATATGTGGAACCGGTGTCGACCAGGGAACAAACGCTATTATTGTTAATTGTGGCGACAACAGTTACAATATCATAGGTGGCTGCCGACACCCTGATTGGTCCCTGGGGGACCGTGGCTAGGTTGGGGGTATTTGGGTTGAGACTTCTTTGTGAGGTTTCACTTAGTAACCCGCTGGGTGGCATACGGCGAGCCTGACCCCTCGGATTTGGTCTAGACGGCGCTGGTCGGTTGTAATTATATTGTTTCCTATTGATTGTATAGTGATTGGTTGAGACTTTATTTGGTTTACTTTTTGTTTGATAAACTGATGGTGGTGAACATTTTAGGGACATTAGAGGTGGGGGTGTGCTCGTTTGTTGTGGATGTCTTGCTGCCACAGTTGTAATTTTATTGTTATTGAGAAGGTGCGTGGTATGAGCCTTATTTGATGCTTGTTTAGGGTTTACTATTAAATTTGTAACTTGCTGTGAATGAATATGTTCCAATAAAGGGATCTTTTTTATGAGGTCAGTTGTGGTCCCTAATGTCCCAATTGCTCTTAATATAGAACTGTATTTTGTTTGCATGCCCGAAAGGATGATAGATAGACGTTGCTTTGGAGTAAACGTTGGAAAAAACAAATTGGAAAAATTGTCTATTTCGTCTGTATAATCCCAAAGTGGTTCGTTCTCAGCCTGTGGCCGGTATACCAAAGAGTGGATAGCAGTATGTTGTTGCAGTGGTGAATAGATAGTGTTAATGTAAAATGCAGAAAATTGTTTAATTGTTAATTGTTTATGGAGTGCTTGGTATATTAATTCTGTAGCTAAACTTTTAGAATTTGGTATTAGTTGTAGTAAAATAAGTCTATCGCAATGTTGGTGAAGTGTTGCAATGCGGTTGAGCTTTATTAGTATAACTAAATTCTGATTTGATGGTTGGTCGTTGAAGAACCCTATTTCTTCAATCATTTTAGCAGCTGTGATTGGTAATGCTGTCAATTGTTGGGGTTCGTATAAAAGGGTAAATTCTTTGGGCCTATTGTTTTCCGGTAAAGTTTGTACACTTGTTACTGGTGGTTGGTACAAGTTGTCTAGGTGCGAATCTAACTGCTCACGAATACGCCTTCTATTTACGTCCAAAGAAATATCAGGTGTGAAACCCCAAAAAGTTAACAACCGGTTGGCTTGGAACACGTTCAATTTGGCGATCCATTTCCTGTGCGGTGGTATTATATTTATAGGAAAGGGAAAAGGTTTTGGTACTTCGAGTTCCCAATCAATGTCAGTAATCATATTCGGTTGAGTTTGTGTATGAGTCTGGTGTTCTATTATTGATATTTGATTGATTGTTAAATTCGGTAACTATTATTTATTTGTTATAGGCTATATGGTTATTTAGGTGTAGCTGTAGTTTTGAGAAATAATCAATCGGTGGCAATGTTAGTATAAAATATGTTGTCGGTTTACTATTGTTGATTTAGGACGAAAACTTTTTATTGAAATAAATTTGTTTAGAATTATTGTTTTATCTGAAGTATTTACTGAAATTTTTTTTTCAAAGTTTGGCGTTATTTAAAATATATGAAGAGTTATTAAATATTGTAGGCTGTAATATTTATTTGACGAATTAGCTGGAATTCTGTGGGACGTAAAGACCTAAAAACTGTTTATAACTGTAAATAGCTGGAAAAAAAAAAAAATTTGCTGAAAACAACAAAATACAAAAATAGACAATTATCTAGCTGTAAACACCCGCTCAATTTGAAAATGGAAAAGCCTAGTGGACTAGTAGGGATTGAATCAAATATGAAGGCAATAATTAGCTGAAATAAAGAATATATAGCAGTATAATACCTGTAAACAATAGATTATAAACACACAAAACAATTTACCTGCGTTGGGTTACTTATATTGTAGCCCCAGATGACTTGGGCGTTTCAATACCTTGGCTAAATGATATACTGTAAACAACCTATCAATGGATAATAAGCTCAATAAAAAATGTTGTAGCTTATTTATTGGTTGAAGTGAACAATATTTAATGTGCATTTACTTTTGGCCAATTGTTAAGGTGTAACCAAAATACTATATTATGTGGAATTATTATTGTTTTACAATTATTGAATATTATTTAAAACTATTTTTGTAATATTATTTGTATCGTGGCTATAAAATTATAATAATGTGATCATTGATTGAATTCATGAGACAAAAATATCTTATCTATAAGTAGAGAATTAGGTTAAGTATGTTTTAATTATTTCAGAATTATTAATGATTAATTAAATTAGTCAATGTTTTCTGAAAGTACTGTAGTTTGCTGTAATATTGTAAAACAGTTTTGATTTAAGTGTCAGTGTTGCAGTTCAGTTAAATTAGAAATGAGATTTAGATTTCTAAAAAGGGAAAATAGTTAGGCTATATGTGTTTTTGAGTATGATAGTATAGGCCTAATGTGTAGATCACTGTAGGTTATAGGCTAATGTACTGTATTATTGTTAACAAGCAGGTGTAGGCCATATGTGATCTGAAATGGCTAAAAGGTGTAAGATATGTTTGCATAATTTATATAAAATTACGTCACCTGTAATACTATCAAACAACATTGACAAACTCAAACTAGGTCTAAAAATTATAAACACCTATTTTACCTGTGAAACACTGAAATATGCAAAGTAACTAGACAATATCACCAATACTGTAAAATATATATTGTTTGGATGGCCAAACCTAGAAAAAAGTACTATCAGCTTTCAGTTGTATGACATAAACATGGTAGGCTATAAATTTGTATCATAAATGTGTGTTGTATCTTAAGGTATTGCAAAACCTGTAAAGTATTGCTGCTGTTGCAATAGTTTCAATGAAAAAAGGATTACTATTTGGGAATTAACTTGTAAATAATTATCCAAAACAATCAATGACAGATATAATATTTTATGAGTATAAAAAACTGAGTTATTTGCTGTAGGCCTACTATAAATTAATTATTTTGGTAGAAAAGATTATAAAAAACTCGGTTACACATTCACTATGTGAAATTTATGATTCAACAGACTTTATGTTGTAAATAGTGCTATATATGTGGGAAAATTTTGTGTAAAGTAAGCAACTATGTACTCAGACTGTCTAGGCTAGGACTGAATGTATTGTGTTTATAAATTTTGTAGTGAAAATATATAGATTGGTACATTTAAGGTTTATTGGTTAGGGTGTTGTCATGTAATGAAACACAAGTACGTTTTACCAAAGATAATTTTTAATGTTGTTAGGCCTATTAAACAATATTCAACTTTCTTTAAGAGGTTAGGTCGATTAAATTTCTTTTTGGTTGACTCACAGTTTAGTAATTTGACTTACGAATATGAATAAAATAAGGCACTGCTAATTATAATATAGTAATAATAATTTATGTACTCACCAATAATACAAGAAATATAAACCAAAAACTATACGAACCTTATAGCTCACTATAAACGGGACTGGGTGTAATAACTAATGATAGGCAAAATTTAAACGGCAAACGTGAGAATTTTATAACAATATTTTAGTTGATAAAATGTATAATTAAAAAGATTAACTCGGTAAGTTGGTGACCAGGTTGCACAAAAATAAAAAACGTGGTTCTGCCGGCGGAAGTGATGACGCAATATCGGCAAAGTCGGACATGAAAAAATTTGCTTTTTAGGGTTACTATGGGTTATCTATCATTTACTATGGGACGAAAACCGCTCTGGTACCATTTACTGTGGGACGTAACCCGCTCAGCTACCATTTACTGTACCGGTTTCCGCTTTGATGTTAATCGGGAAAGCCGGATCAGCGTATATTTGCATCGACTTCATAAGTATATGGAAGGCGGGTCTGAAACTGTCGATGCAAAATGGACGTTAGCCACAACCCAGAGGAATTAATTTATTATCAACCCTGATTTTACCCGATTGCCTTAAGCCGTAGTCACCAAATCCGATTCCGCCAGCTTTTAACGAGCGCTAAATTAATTAAATATACATATCTAAATATTACACCTTAACTGAATCTAACACTAGTCACCATATTCACGCGATAGGCTTGGAACCGAACTGAACTTATTACCCCTAAATACTATTTACGAGTGCGCGATTTGTTATAATTATACGTTACGCGAATACCGATTAATAAATATATAATTACTTTGCTTAAGGCATAATATTAAACGTTACAGTGAGCCTAGAAGTTTGTAGCCGACGGACGCTGTGGACCTGCTGCTAGCGTATGTTGTTGCGTCGGCACTCCTAACTAGACTGGTTTTTTAGGTCAATGTCAAGTACAAGGTTGATTCATACGCGCATGCGCGCACTAGTATAGCTCCAGGCAAGGACTTAGGATAAGTCGTTGCAAAGTGCGTCATGAAAAGTGGCCAGAAAACTGTAAAAAGAAACATGTGTATAAAATGAAACATGGCATAAGTGTACGTTTCAAAATCATTGAAGAAAAGGAACTGGGCGAATCAGCTTAGAAACCGTACAGTACTTGGATAAAAACGTTGAAGAAAGGAAAACAAATGAAGAATTGAATGAACCCTGTTCATCCAGGTATATATTTATTTAATTTCATCCCCATAAATTAGTGTCAATAAATGCTTGTTGTCAGAAAAAATACGAACGGATTTTAAATTTCAAATTTCACTGTGTGTATGAGGCAAGATTGTTAAGCTTTTTTTTACTAATCAAATGATCATTACATTACCCCTAGTCAAGCAGTCCGCAGTCGGGAATTAGCATAGAAACTAAATAAAGTCGGGAAAAATCTGGATAAGCATACATTTTATATACAAGGTTGAAGGTCGAGAAAATTAATTATGAAGCTTAGCGTTACAAATAGGGAAGTACTCATTTCCCGGGTCAGACACTCGATCGGCCAAAAAAGTTTCCAAACCCCACTTTTATCATAAGAAATTTGTTTAACAGGAGACAGATTTGAAAAAAGCAGACAATAACAAGTGTTATTTATGGCTTTTCGTGAACCAGAAGAAGAAGTGCGTATGGACTGTGGCGTTTCTTGTCTCTCTTACCCAGCTGGACTATCTATTGTTCACATTGGTCGGGGAAGAGGACAGGCGGGGGAGGGGGAAACGGCCGGCGAGGTACTAATTGATTGAAAGAGATAAGGAAATAATGCACCAGTTAAAAATACTAAAATCTGAACTAATTGTAGGACATAAATTATTGATGGCTCATTTTTTCACCTAATTTAAACAAATTAAATAAAACTTCAATCACAACTGTAGGACATCCTGTTCAAAAAATATTCAGTAGTCTTACTTATACAATAATTCAGTACACCCTTAAGGGGACGCTTCCCTGCCCGCCATATTGAATCTGATTCCCATAAGACCAATGCTACAGAATAAGTCATTTTTTCCCGTTAATTCGTGGAATAAATTTAAAAATTTGGTTTCATTTTGAAGTACTGTCATATGCGGATGTTGATTGCCGAATACATTTTCAGAAACCGTTTTATTGTTTTCATAAACGTATGATATAAATAGTAAACTTTATTAATTTTTTACTCAGTTGCAAAAAGAGATATTGCAAAAATCCTTAGCAATCAACACCCACAATCTATTTTACTTTAAGAAAAAAAATACAGCTTTCGTTTTTTAACAAAAACAGCACAAAAATATGCTTAATAGTGAAGGTATGTTTTGGTTATTTAACATTGAAATTGGTACCCAATATCGTAGTTTTGAATGTGGAGAGCCGAGCCTTAAACGTTTGGTGACCCTATTGATACCTATTTCTGAAGATCTACCAGGCCGATTTTAGTGCTGTTTGTTTTAAATGATAGAAAATATTGTCATTATTATCAAAAAATTATAAAATGTCAATTTTATTTCATGGGTATAAATATTGACTTTTTTTAGTTTAAAACTCTATTGATACCTTTACTGGAGATCTACCGGACCGATATTAGTGCTGTTAGTGGTTTATTTTAAATAAAAGAAAATGTAGTCTATTATTATAAAAAATTTAAGAAATGTCATTTTTATTTCATTAGTATATAATGGTGCCCCTTTTTCAGTTTTTTTGTTTGTTTTAGGTTAAAACCCTATTTCTGGAGATCTACCTGGCCAATTTTAGTGCTGTTTATTTTAAATATGTTGAATATAGTCAAAATGCCATTATTATCAAAATTTTATGAAAAGTAATTTGTATTTCATTGGTATACTTATAAGTTTACTTTTTGGGACTTTTTGGTTCTAGATTAAAACCCTATTAATGTATATTTTTGGAGATCTACCGGCCTGAATTTAGTGTGATTTCTTTTAAATGAAAGAAAATGTTTTAATTATTATTTTATAAAATATGATACGATTGCTTGATAACTATATCTGGAGATTCATTTTACCTTAGGACATTTTTCAGCCGACCTCGCTAGTATTATTTAAGTCACATAATTTAAATTGCTTTACTTTTATAGTTTTGCAAAATTATATATTTTTATGTTGGATAGTTTAAGAGTTAAATGTATTTTTAACATATTTTAGAGTTAGAAATGTTCATAAAATGTAAAAAACGTAATGTGTACCAACAATTAATATTATGGTGATTCGTATGATGGTAAGTAAACTCTTATGCATCGTAATTAGGAAATCTAATTCTGATTTGCTGACACTTCTTTACAAGTTACCAACTGGTCCGTTAAAAATACTATTAAAAAATTATTTTTAAATGAAATGTTGCTATTCGTCATTTATTTTCATTCATTATACATTAGTTTGATTACTTTGTAACTGTTTTCAGGAGTGCACCCGGTATGATTCCTGAGGCTGTGGAAGACAGTCCTATGCCCGGATCTGAAGAGGCAAATGATCAGCAGGATGTAGACATTTCTAATGACAGTCAAGAAAATAACGGTGTAATAATGGCCAAGACGACACAGTGGAAGAGTGAACCTGCGTCAAATATGGATCTTTCTCCAGCCAAAATCAGACAAGAAACGCAATTTGATAAAGATATTTATGACCCTGCAAATCTTAGTGGAATACGATTAACATCAGAAGTCTTTCAACCTGTTTCAATTAATGTTCAAGCTGGAATACCGCAATGTCGAAACGGATTATGAGTTTCCTGTTGTCAATAATGGAAAGTTTTCCCCAAACTGGAGCTTTTACAATCTTCCTGAGCACTAAAAAAAGGAGATCTTGGCTCGTGTATAGAAAAAAAAATGATTCTGCATACTGCTTACACTGTCTTTTATTTGCTCTTCCTAACCAACAAACAGTTTAGACATCAAGTAAAGGTTTTCAAGGGTGGAGGATTGGCAACGCTTCGAGAGACATTGAACAACATGAAATTTCTAAAGTCCATCTGAGCTGTCAAATCACTAGACTTCAGTGGATTTCAGGGAAGCATGTCAGTTTTGCTTTATGTAAAATGCACAATGAGAACATCCAAAACAGCAGAGAGTTTCTCTTCATAGTTATTGACTGCTGTAAACATTTTGATAGAGGAAATGGTTGCCTTATAAAAAATCAGGTGGTCGAAGAAAAACTTCCTAAGCTTTTCAAACTGTTGTCAAAACACAGTCAGGCAGCACGTGTCTATCGGAGAAACTTGAAAAAGCTAGACTTGAAAACAAGAAACTAGGCTCTAATTTTCTAAGCTACAGAAACACTTTTGATTTGATCACTTTGATGAACACTATGGTGATAGAAAAGATTGTAGCTGGAGTTAACACAAACCAAGCATTTTCAATCATAGTGGATTCTACTCAAGATGTAAGTAGAAAAGAAATTACTACATTAATCTTGCGTTTTGTTGAACAAGTGGAAGAGAAAATCAAGCCAGTAGAACGCCTAGTCAAGGTCTTCAGCTCTGCTGACACAACCGGAGCTAACATTAAATCTATGATCATGGACAGCCTTAAAGACTTTGACCTAAACCCACAAAACATTGTCGGTTAGAGCATGGATGGAGCTGGAAATATGAGAGGGTCTTTTCAGGGCTAAAGGCGTTAGTAGAGTATAAGACTGCACTTTACGTTTGGTGTACGTCACATAGGTTCACTTTAGTAATCGAGAAGTCTATTGACGTTTGCTCTCAAGTTACAGACTTATTCTCTTTATAAGATGCCATTCACAAACTTTTCAGCTCAGGTCACAAACGACATGATGTTTTTGTTTAAAAAATGTCCACAAAATAAAAAGTGTCAGACCGAAGAAAGAGGTTGCATAAAGTGTCTACTACAAGATGGTCTAGTAAGGCAGAATCTGTTAAATCAATTTTATCTTGTTTAGACGAAGTAAAACCTCGCTTACGACACTTCAGGACAATGAAAGATTTGACAGAATGTGTATCTATGGCAAAGGGGCTATATGACAAGCTCAGTGACTTTGACATTATAGTTACCCTACATGCAGTTCAAAATGTGTTCAAGATCGTGCATCCTGCCACAGTAAGCCTCCAAGGAGTTGTGTTGGACTATGGTGGAGTGCAGTCAATAATTAGATCTGTAAATGCAAACCTAAAGAAGCATCGAACTGACGAAAGCTGGAATGATGTTGTCTCCAAAGCTAACATTCTCATTGCTAACCACGATGTTGCTGAATCTACTCCAAAGAGAGTTAGAGGAAAGAAGCGGTTCATGGATGAACTTGGTGTAGATGAACCGATTGTTGATCGGAAACAGAAACTAAAAGTAGATTTGTATTATAAGCTTATGGACTCCTTAACTAACCAAATTCAAGACAGGTTTTCAGACCATTCCTTAAATATGGTTAAACAAATGACCTATTTCACACACACATGAGTTTTAGAACGGAAATCAAAGCCCTTAGTGTGTGGTGATATTTCTGCTCTTTGTGATTTTTATGGCTGGTACTGTGAAATGGTGGCAGAAGAGTTAAACAGCTTTAGTGAGATCTATAACTTGGTCAATGAAAACATTGTAATGGATGACATTTTACCAACCAAGTTTGATGAGAAGAAGACCCAGGTACAAGATCAAGAAGACGGTGTCAATGATGACGAAAACAGTGAATCAGATGAAAACGAGGAAGAGGAAGAATAATTTATGAAACTGAAGTTGATAAAGCAAGGGTTTTTAAAACCCTACAGAGGCCTTGTAAATTTCTCAGGTTTCAAGTCCCTGAAGGTAGTTTATAAAACATTGCTGTCACTTGCTGTAACCAGCTGCAGCGCATAGCGGGCAATGAGCCGAGTAAGATTGATCAAAACTAATTTGAGGTCTTGTATGTCAGTTAAATGGCTAAGTAATTTAATGGTTTTATCCTCGGAAAAGGACATTTTGAAAACCCTCGAAAATGAAGATGTAGTTGACAGATTTTCAAGAACAACAATCACAAGAAAGAAACTCCTGTCAAAAATCTGAAGTATTTTTTAAATTTTGTTTTTATTGTTTTTGTTTTGTTTTTTTGTGACAGTTCTACTCCAACAATTGTTTAATCCCTATGTAGCAACAATGTGTAATAAATAGATTTGTTACTAAATATGTTTATTGAAAGTGATTTTTTTTCTTCCAAACATGGGAATTATCAAAGGTAGGGGGGGGGGTGTAAAAATTACCTGGGGGGAGTAGTCATTGGCTGGGGTGAGATTGAGTCATAGGTCCAAGGGACGGGTGGGCACCTCAGTATAATAATATATACTATTATATTATTTATCCATCACTAATGTTACAATCTTACAATAATAAAAATAATAGTCAAGATATTAAAAAAATAACTTTATTTAGATACGATATAATACAATGTACAACACGTCATACTTATAGCTACAGATATACTGCTATTACAGCATGTAGTTGACGCAAACTCATAAGAAATTACCTATCCAAAGAGCGTCCAACGTGCCTATAATACAGTCGGGTATATAAAATGTGTTTATGTATATAAGTGCACACAGGCCACTGCACGAGCGCCAGGCTGGTTCCAGTATTATATACAGTATAATATATACTTTCACTGCTCGATAAGCGCAACACATCACAGCATGTTGGTGATGGGAGGACTCCCGTCCAAAAATTGCTCAACTCGCCTAAAGAAGTTTTCACTTCAAAAATACACTCGGGTTTTTTGTTTGTTTTATATTGTAGTTTTGGCTCTTGGATACAACAAAATTAAATAGAATACTTACTCCACCATATTGGCACTCTCCAGCCTTCATATAGTGCTTCTGTTAGTACTCAAATAGAAGCGGCATAAATGTTTCATTTTAATTTGTTCATATTACCAATTTTCTACCAATTTTAGCAAAAAATTTCAACAACCCTTTTCAATCAATTCAGCAAATATTAGAAAATATATTTTTTTAAATTATAAAATTTAAATAAAAAATAACATATTTAGTAAGTTATTGATTACGTAATTTTCACATCTAAAAAGTTTTAACGAATTCGCGTTTCTCAGTCTCTGCAAGTTTTAGTTTATCGACTTAAATTTTATCGTAACTTGTTTGTTGAATTTCAGGTAGAAATTTTGAAAAGAAACAATGACATTCCCGACAGATGGCAGGTCGAGACATGTTCATGCCTGCGTACACATGCACGCACGCTGTTTCAACGATGAATAGCGATATATACATTCATTGAAATTTTTAGATAGACCTCGTATATTCAGTATTGTTATTCTTACTTAGATGCAGGGAATCTGATGTCCAAAGCTACCTCGGCAGAGGTTTTATAATCTAGGTCATTGTTGACCAACCACAGCAGCTCTTGGCACCAAGTTGTCCCTACAATCGAAATGGACAATTATTATCTCTGCAATACAACTAAGATATTTTCCTGTAAACTCTCTAAAAAAATTACATATTTCTTCTAACTGTGTAAATCTGTTAATAACTTCGAGAACTATGAATGGCTTTTCCAACATATTTTAGTTTTTACTTTCTCGCGTAGTTTACTCTACCTATTAATTTCGGATCTAAGAAAACACGTTTATCAATCATATTACTAATTATTTACCTTAAGTCCGTCTTGTGACTCCTTGTCGTTTAGTTTAAGACGACATGTTTCGGAGCCGTAACTTCATCATCTGGTCATCCCTCTGGTGAGTTCGTCGAACATTAAAAACATTAAAATTTTATAAACACACACATTTACACACGCACACTAACACACAAACACAGTTCGTCACACGAATAAATACAAGAAATAAGCCGCATCTCAACGTCCGGTCAGTATAATGCAGTGCAGCCTACATGTTAATGCCGATTACAAGTTACATTTTCTATATTTGTCAACGCCTACCGCAACCCGTGTAAAGGAACTTCGTTCCAACAATTAAAACTTGTTTGATTTTTTAGTTATACAGTAGTATTTCTATTGACAAAATCAGTCAGCTGTTTACATAAAACTCATATGTTTATTTTTATTTGTAAAATCAGATGGTTGCACCATAAATTTACTGTGTAGTGCACGGAAAATAAGTACTTACGTTTCTATGAACAGCTATAGAAAACAGATGTTTTCGGTGCAGTTAATGAAAACAATTTTACCTAACCCGATAGTCTTAAGCTGTAAGCTGTCCTACTCCAGAAGTATTTTACTGATCTACTTTACATCTCTAAATCTCTAGCAGAGATAATAATACCAAGAGTGAATTAAAGATGATCTCTAGTGATTTAAAGAGTTCATAAGTTACGATTACATCATCTTCAAACAGCTGCTTGTTTGAAAAGCTTAGATCAGCTGATTGTTTATTATTACTACTAAACAAAATTGTATTGTTTAAATAACACTGATTCACAGATTAACTTATACTTCCGAATTCTACTAATAAAAGTAAATTTGTTTTTTTCATATGATAAAAATGAGTATAATAAGTAGGTCTATCAGTGGTTTACTCATAATTTTTCCAGTACCGGGACGTTGCTAAGGAAAGTACTATCCTGAGAAAATTTTGAAATTTCCACTTCTAAAACACCTTCTTTACGTATCTTTGTTGAGTTTAAGGGTGCAGATAATATGCTTACTTTTGTTTATACCCTAAGAAAAGTACACTTTGTATATATGAAACTATGTTTGTACTTGTATATATCACTTAGCAAATTTTAGAGACACACACTATTTTAAGCAAAAACTTGGCAGAATGTGTCTTGTAGCCATGTTAAACGAGCGTTGATAGCGCCACTTTTCAACGTTGCGTTAACGTCGACGTCGGTTTATTGGGTAAATGGAACTACCATGGGCCATGTAATTCGAGCGCCATGTTGAGCGTTGCTAATGCGAATGCGGACTGACGCGTTAACAACGCGGCGCTATCAACGACGAAATAAGTTCGGAGCGCTGTCAACACGCACTCGCAGCGCAGCTACCAGAGAGGCCACAGTAGTCAGAAGTATCGACTTTGTCCCTGGTTCTATCTAGTTGTTATTGTTTATTTCAAAGTGATTATTGTGTAATTCAAAGAGACAAAATATTTACTTACGCTATCGAACAACAGTAACCTTAATTCAAAGGATTAAAGCAATGAACAATTGAAACATTAAATTAAACTGTCCCGTTGATATACGATTTGAAAGCACTGGGTGTGTTCCACACCGTCTAGCCTTCCTCATAATCAATTCCTTGTATATGTTTCAATTATTTTGAATACACCTAGGCAGCCTAACTAATGGTGTACATCTTGGAAGTGACGCGACGTTGACAACGCCTCAAAAATGTAGTTTATAACACGGGACCCGCGTTGACGAAGCGTTAGCCTACCAAAATCGCGCTTTCAACGTCCCGTATAACTTGGGAATTTAACGCCCAATTTTCAGCGTTATTAGCGCTCGTATAACATGGCCCTCATTTAGTCAATAGCCTTTACGCCT
>JAGFPH010020343.1:0-14321 GCA_018207615.1 Philaenus spumarius
GACTTACGTTAGAATAAAGGAATTAAATAAAAAAATAAGAAACAATATATAAAAAAACAGGTGTTCAAAAATTTAAATAAATAGTTAACATGAACATATTTTTATATCAGACAATATTATTTGTACATTGCAATATCCGTCGTGCAATGGTTGATTTTAACGTGTAAATAGTTTTGGAACTTAATAAAAAACTTTTTTTTTCTCTTTTTTTTGGGTTTAAAGGCAAAAAACCTGGGTGGTTATCATCGCCTGGATAACGAAGAGCATTCATATAATGCTCATACAATCACACACAGGTATAAAATTAAAATTTTAATTTACACACACTACAGACAATAATACACGATAAAATAACAACAATAACAACAATAATTATACACTAACAACTTGTCACAGGGTTGTAAAGGGCCCTGTAACATAACAATGAATAAAACTCTAATTAAAATAACAAGTAATAAATCTAAACATGGTATGTAAGTTATGTAAATGTATGTTGTTTCAAATGTTTCCAATTACATTCAACCGATGGAGGAATGCTAACACCATATTAATGGTTTGGGAGTCATCACCCAGCATCCTCTGAATGCAATTTGGTAGACAAAACCTCTTCCGAACATGTTTCAGCTTTTCACAATCTAGAAGTAGATGTTTAATTGAAAGAAGGTTTAAGCAGTAAGGACAAAGCGGCGGATCCCCCCCGACGCATCAGAAATCCGTGGGTTAACCCAGAATGGCCAATGCATAGACGAGAAACTACCACTTCCTCTCGATGGCTTTGGCGGTTTGAGGATATCCATGGCCGAACGGTATCTTTAATTTGCCGGAGTTTATTTCCTTGTACTGCTACCCACTCTTCTTCCCACTGTCTAAACAGGGCTTGTTTTACAGAGGACATAAAGTCGGACGACATTACTCTACTCACGCTAGGCTGTAAGGAAGTGGCTTCCTTAGCAGCTAGGTCTGCTTTAGTGTTTCCATGTATACCGGCGTGACCCGGAACCCAGCAAAACGACACTCCCACGCCCCATAGCCAAAGTCTGTGCATGGAGCACAGAATATCTTTGACCAAAGGGTTAGGAGAGTACATATCTTGAATGGATTCAAGTGCACTTCTTGAATCTGAACATATAAGAAGGTGCACCGGTGTTGCCAGTACAATATTGAGTGCCTTGAGTATTGCAAAAAGTTCTGCTGTATACAGAAGAGCAAGATGGTAATAAATAAGTGAAGCTGTTTCCTGACAGAACAAATACTCATCCAACTCTATTGTCCAGTTTAGAACCATCAGTGAAAATGATCTGACTTGATGGGTAGCGTTTACATATGGATATAAATTCCTGACTGTAAACAACATTGTGAGTAGTTTGTTTTAAATATCTAGACAGTGAAAGATCAACATGAGGCTTTTTAATTAACCATGGAGCGACAAAACATGGTGTATTTTCATATATTGGAGGTAGTGCTAAACCTAGATTATTGAGGATACGGATAGTTCTGATCCCATAGGGAGCAGTAGATTGTTTATGAAATTCGTACTGTGTAAATAATGGATTGTTGAATATAATATCGTATGCAGGGTGTAAAGGTTTGGAGCGCATATTACACATATATGACAATTGTAGCCGTTGTCTTCGTCGCGTGAGCGATGGCTCACCCGTTTCAACAAGCAGACTACTAATGGGACTAGAACGAAAAGCTCCGGATGCTAGACGGAGAGCAGTGTTATGAACGGAATCAATCTTTTTAAGAACCGATAACCTAGCTGACGAATAGACTATGGACCCATAGTCAATTCGTGATCGAATAAGAGCTCGGTAAAAACGCAGCATGCAGGTTTTATCGGCTCCCCAATGAGAACCGCTTAAAACCCGTAACATATCTAAGATCTTGATGCAGCGTGATTTTAAATTTGTCACATGCGGGTTCCAAGAGATTCTATGGTTTAAAATAAGACCTAGAAACGTGACTGTGTTATCGGAGTGAAGTAGAGTTCTGTTTAGGTACAAAGTGGGACTAAAATGCTGTCTGCGACGAGTAAAAGAAATGCATCTAGTTTTAGCAGCGGAAAACTTAAATTCTGTCTGATTGGACCATGTTTATAATTTGTTGATCATTAATTGCAGTGTTCTTTCTGCGGTTGCTGTGTTTCTGGTTGCCACGTAGATGGCAAAATCATCGACAAAAAGAGAACAGTGGACAGGTAATCGGACATTAGCAGTGATGCTATTAATAGCAACTGCAAATAAGGTGACGCTAAGTACACTGCCTTGAGGGACACCATTCTCTAAATAAAATCGATCTGATAAGGCGGATCCAAGACGCACCCTAAAATATCGATTGGACAGAAAGTTTTTAATAAATGCTAAGATTCTCCCTTGAATACCCCAAGATTGTAATACATTTAGAATTCCTCTTCTCCAAGCCGTATCATATGCCTTTTCAAGATCGAGAAACACTGCAACAAGTGTCTGTCGAAGAAGTAAGGCATTTTGAATGGCCGACTCTAACAAAACCAGCTGATCGATAGATGATCTTCCCTGTCGGAAACCACACTGTTCTTTACAGATCAGTTGGTTACTTTCAAGGTACCATACAAGACGCCGATTGACCATCTTCTCCACCAGTTTACATAGAACGCTGGTGAGAGAGATAGGACGATAACTACTTGGATCAGTTTTGTCTTTCCCTGGTTTTAATAGAGGAATTACTATGGTCTCCAACCAAGAATCAGGAAAGATATGCTCATCCCATATACAATTGTATATTTGGAGAAGAGCTATTCTACCCGACTCTGGAAGGTGTTTAATCATAGAATATACGATACTATCGGGTCAGCGGGCTGAATCCGTAACCGACAATAAGGCAGATTCCAGTTCATCCATTGTAAATGGGTCATTCAATGGAGAATCCTGTGATATGCCGATGGTGAATGGCATGGCCTCTTGAGCAGTTTTGTAAGTCCGAAAAGCATCATAATACACGGCAGTTGAAGAGAACCTAGAAAAGGATGATCCCAGAATGTTTACAATTTGATGACTGTCTGTAGTCAATATCCCATCCTGCTGCATCAGTCCAACCAAAGGAGAAGAGGAAACATGGCAACACACAGAACGTAACTTCTTCCACACTGTTGATGTGGGAGTCGTTCTGGTTATTGTACCGATATATTGGGTCCAAGAGTCTTTCCTGCTCTGCCTGAATACTCTGCGAGCTTTGGCACGCAAGATTTTATAATTTTCCAGATTTTTTCCCGCCGGTATATGATTAAAGGTCCTTAATTCTTTCCTGCGTAAGCGCACAGCTTCTTTACATTTGTCATTCCACCAAGGAACTGGTGGACGTTTTGGTTGTGTTGAAGTTTTCGGTATGTTATGTTCTGCTGCTGAAATAATGGAATCTGTAAACATATCAACTGTTTCATTTATAGAATTGTGTTGATTATTTTCTGGCAATGCGAATTGATTTGTAAAATCATTCCATAAGGCTTTATTTATTATCCACCGAGGTGTTCGATTGTTCAGAAAAGAGGAGTCACTACTTTTGGTTTTCCTGTCCAGTAGTGACAGGAAGGTTTTTTTGTTGTGTGTCCTTGTCCACTTCCATATTTCCCTCACTCATCTTGGAAGATGTTGAGGGTGGAGAAGGACAGGGATTGGGTTTTTTAGGAGGATTTGTAGGGGAACCTCCTTTTTCGTTTTCTTTTTTACTACTTTTTGTAATTTTTGTATTTTTACTCTTCATAGCAACAGGTTTCTTCCCTGGAACGGGTCCAGAACTTCTTCCTGTTACTACAAATGGACAAGTATAAGATTTTTTTTTAAATTGTTTTACCCCAGTTATTGGGGTAATTTTCTTTTTTAATATAGTTTTTTCCCGAGTTCCAGTTCTCAGATCAAGAGCAGGGATAGATGGTTCTATTTCTGCTTGTGATACCAAGAAACTAGAGGATGGAATTTGAATCAACTAAAGCAGAAGCGGGAGCGGATGGAGACATTTTAGAGAATAGAGCGACTAGCTGAGCGACTTGGTCAGTTAAGATTTTGACAGTCTTAGCCAATTCTCCACAGTTTGCGCACGGAGTGTTGCTCTGGTTTGAAACCACTGCAGCAAATGATTTACCTTCTAGAGCAGGCCTAGAGGTTTTATATAATTTTTTTGCGGCATTAAAAGATATTTTATTCTTAGCCATAATAGTAAGGACTGCTTTTTCTTCTTTAAACTTTTCACAGTTAAAGGACCGTGCAGGATGATCGCCACCACAGTTGGGACACTTGGCGTCATCATTGCAGCCCTCACTATTAGGCCTATGACCTTTTTTGTCGCATTGACCGCATATTTCTTGCTTTGTGCATGTAGAACTCACGTGTCCAAACCCTTGACACTTAAAACAACGTCGAGGGTTTGGGACCTAAGGTCTGACAGAAAGACGGTAAAAACCAGCGTAGATATGCTCTGGCAGTGTGGGTGTGGCAAATGTAAGAATTAAAGAAGCCGTGGCTTTTTTCTCACCATTTTCACTGCTTATTATGCGAGTGACTTCAAGAACTGACTGGCTAGCTAATTCGCTTTTTATTTCCTCCAAACTAATGGGGATCAAATCTCTACATGTAATGACACCTTTTGAATAGTTCAAGGATCTGTGAGGTTCTATAGATACCTTGACTTTGTCATAGAAGGAAGTCATCTTTAACAGCGACAAACTTTGTTAGTTTCAACTAAAATTGTGCCATTCTGTAATTTCCTAATGGAAATTACAGGGCCCGCTGTTCCAGTAACTGCCTTGTTGATTACAAAGGGTGATACCTTTGATAGATCAGAATCTTTTTCCGCGTTTGAAAAAACTAAAAATTTGGGAGCTGGCAACTCAGATGGTTGTTGAGCAGCCCTGTCCTTTGTCTTTTTAAACAATTCTTTGTTAACAGACTCATCAGACGAATCGGAATGCTGTCTCTTTGTTCCTAAATCTTTGACGGTTTTTTGTACCATGTGTGTTTTTTTTTTTTGTCCAGCGCATCGTGTTAGGCGGGATTGGGCGAACTCGGTAAGGGCTTGCCCATCAGATCGCATTGCGATCACTTCCGAAC
The DNA here is from genome assembly GCA_018207615.1 of Philaenus spumarius. Classification (NCBI taxonomy): domain Eukaryota; kingdom Metazoa; phylum Arthropoda; class Insecta; order Hemiptera; family Aphrophoridae; genus Philaenus; species Philaenus spumarius. Next base: position 5,085 of record JAGFPH010020343.1, read on the forward strand.
CCCCAGTTCCGTGAGGATCCCGAGCACTCTTTTGCCAGTCTGGATGGACATCAGTCTGGAACCCGAAACTACTGTGAGGAAGAATTCGATTTTCTTCAACACCGCGAATACTTCCTGACCAAGAACCGAAGTGGCTGGCCCCAGAACAGAAACCACGCATACGTCACAGCAGAGCAAGCTCACATCAGCCTTACCAAACCAGAGGTTGTCAAGACTCTGGCAGGTTCAGCACTCCCAACGCGCAATGGCTCTGCACAGTCAAAATTCCTAAAAGAAGGTGAGAATTGGAATGTTGTATTGTTTAATGTGTGTGTTTATGTGATTGGATGGATGTTTTGTAAGTGTTGAATGTGTTGGGCGTTGTTAGACTCGGGTACCGCGAGGGACGCCAAACCCCTCTTAGTAGGTGCAGCTAGTCTGTACCCCCTGTGCGGGGTTAATAAAAAGCTAGGAGACAATAATACAGATATTGAACAAATTTAAAAAGTTTAAATAAAAAGTTAACATATACATATTTTTATATCAGGCAGAATTATTTGCTCGTTGTAATGTCCAACGTATAATGATTGACTTTAGTATGTAAATAAAATAGTATCTTTGTCATCCTACCTTTAAAATATAATTATTATGAAATAAAAGACAGCCGAAACTGCATCTAATTCATGGCCGGTCAAAGAGTGCTGCCTTCTTAGTTACTTACATGTGCGTGGTGGACGAGTTTTCGCCAGTCGATGTACAGACCTTCTTGTAATATGCCTTGGGTCTAGTGGGCATTTTCCTATTGGATATGATAGTGTATACATTTTTACGTTTGTTTGTGGTATTATTTTTTGTTAATGCTGATGGTTGTAGTTGTGGTGGTGGAGCTGGAGAGAGTGTTTGTCCTCTCGATCTGCTGATATGTTTTTATGGTCCCCTTTTCATGAACTTATCCGCACTTTACTCACCAAGCTGGTAAGAACTATAGTAGTATCTCTGGCAGAGAAATCACTGGATTATGTCTGGCCTTGGTGAAAAAGCATCGATTTTCCGCACAGAAAAAATATACAGTAGAACTCCAATTATCCGGATTAATTGGGACCGGACCTGATCCGGATAATTAAAAATCCGGATAGTTGGATTTTTCTCGAAAAAAGGCTGTTTTTAGGAGAACAACGTTAACAAAACACTATAGAGAACATTTACGGTATTTATTATGAAAAAACAATATCAATGTCAATGTTTACATTACGTAATATTTACAAACAATACTAAATCACTGTAAAATACATTATTTTTTAAACATACCAGGCAGAGTAAGCTGTTTTGCTACCTTAAATCGATTCCGCGCCGCCAAGTCTTGCATCCGTTTGATGGTGAGCAGTTGCAGGTGGTCACACTCTGGTTGCCACTCCATCCATTTAAGCGCGGTGTCTAGGTATGCGAATGTTTCGCTCGCAGTCGGCCCCTCGTCTGGCTTGGTAGTGAAGTCCTCGTCTTCCGGTTCCTGGTCATCACTTCCTGCTGCCAGAACACTTTGGACGAGTTCATCATCATTGAGAATCTGGAATCCGGGATCTGTCGAATCAAATAACATCCACTCGCCTACATCCGGGAATGTATATGATGATATCTCTGATTTCTTCAACCGTAACTTCGTCATTTTCCTCCTCGCTCTCTTCCTCTTATTTTTGGTGCTGTTTTTCTTCTTTCTCTTTCTGTAACTCCTCCTTAGTTGAAATTCCTTTCAATTTGTTCCAAGCCCTCCACAATGTTGTCGCCGTAACCATACTCTACCACCATATACGAGCAATCTTTTAAATTAATTTTTTTGTGAAAGTCACAATGCCTTCTTCATCTTCACTTTCTATCAACAGTTTTCTTATCAATTGCCTCCTGTAATGACGCTTCATTGTTTCAATAACCGACTGGTCCATTAGCTGCAACAAACTCGTGTCATTTGGTGGTAAAAACTTTGCTCGAAATTGTCCCATCTTCTTTTTCTAGCAAGTTTTCAGAGGGTGGGTGCATTATCAAGCACGTGCCTTTTGATGTCTTTTAACTTCGGGTATGAACACTTCATCAAACCACTCCGTAAATAAAGCAGCAGTCATCCAAGCTTTTTTTTTGTTTTTGTAGATTACGGGAAGTTTTTGTACATTTTTTAAGAACCTGGGATTTTTGGATTTTCCTATCATGAGTATGGGTAATCTGTGATTGCCCGTTGAGTTCGCACAATTAAGGGTAGTCACACGATCTTTGCTAACTTTGTGACCAGGAGCACTTGATTCTCTTATGGAAGCTAACGTTGTTTTTGGCAAGGCTTTCCAATTTAGGTCTGTTTCATCAGCGTTGAATACACACTCAGGGTCATAAGAAGCTGATTCGATTTTAAAAGTTTCAATGAAGTTTTCAGCAGCTTTAGGGTCTGCTGAAGGCTTCTCTCCACTTAAGTCCAACTCCCGGATTCCGTGTCTGGTTTTAAAATTTCATAGCCCCCCATTACTCGTTTTAAATGAACCCACACTGTTCATTTTCTCGGCAAAAAGCATGGCTTTTTCACAAATTATCGGGCCTGAAAGAGGGTTCCTCAATGTTCGCTGCTGCAAGAACCACCGCTTCTTCCAGTTCTTTATTCTCTGCTGTTTTCATAGACTTCCTCGATGAACTTCCATCTTAATTCTCGAAGACAAATACATAGTTTACAATGGAGGATTTATTTTTTTTAATATCCAATATTGTTGATGTTCCCACTTTGTACACCTCAGCTAAATGTTTGGCCGACACACCTTTGTCCAACTTTTCGATAATTTTAATTTTATCAGCCATCGATAACACTACACGTTTCCTCTTAGAACTCATTGTAGTATACTGCACAAACACTAAGGAACACAAACAATCAAAACACTAAGGAACACGAAAGAGTCAACAAACAGTATCAATTCACCCGGCAGGTTGAAGAAGCACTGGCCGACTGACTATTAATAGATTGTAAAGTAGGAGGGGGGGGTGTAGTGAGTGACAGTACGTAGCAGTGTGGCGAGACAGTGTGAGTCATCGCTCCCGCCCTCCGCTATCGCTATACTATGTTCACAGTTAGAAGGATCAATGTACTGCTCGCGATTCCTGCATATTCATTGCTCGCAGGACGATGTGCCTTAAAACCCCAATTTTTTTATTTTTCTCAATCTTATCCGGATAATTGGAGCTCTATTGTATTGTCAAGATCATAAATCTTTTTGAAATCGCCTACACTCTTTAGCTCTACTACAAAGACGTTGACAGGGTGTTTTTCCTTGTTTAAAATGTGAGGAACGTGGTTAACTGTAAAAATTATTCCTCAAGTTATGCCCTTATGTAATTAGAGTTGTGGTGTGAGGAATACCAAATAGGACAACTTAATTCCTTCTCCGCAGGAAGGCTATATGTGAAACTGGTTTCAGTTAATACTTTTTGGGCGACTCGAAATTCATCTTTTTTATTTGCTGAGGATAGTAGGTCAGTAAACTAATGAATGTGTTTGAATATTTTAATTTACATCCAACTGTAAGGGTGGCGACAAGAATAACACCTGAGTCTACTGTTATAAGTATAGCTATACCACAGTCTGACCTGAGTCTATAATTTATAGTTTGATTATTGTAGCCCGTGCATCACCGAGGATGGCGACATTGTCGTTGAAACGCGTTTTAGGTTAGTAAACATATTTATTGTGAGATTTTGTGTTCGGTTTTTATTTGATCTAGTTACTTTTTCTCAAGTCAAGCTCATTAGTTATTTATATAGATAATATTATGACAAATGTTGGTAAATATTCTTATAGTGTCTCAAATATACATTTGGGGGTATCTGGCCAAACTTGCCAAATATTGTCTGTAGGAAGAAGTCACACAGCCTCAGACACATGGTTAAAAAAGTGTTTTTACATTGAGTTTCAGATAAATTACTTAAAGAAATTTTTAGAAACCGGAAAATGGGAAAATGTTTCAGTAGAGAACTGTGTAAATACAAAATATCAGGCTTTTGTAAGTGTTGTAGAATTTTATTTCAGCATGTGCTTTCCAATAGAGAAAATGAAAATAACAAAAATAGGAAAAGGAAGGGATGGATTACTGAGGGAATAAAAACATCAAGGAGAAATCTTAGGATACTTTCAATACAAGCAAAAGAATATAGAAATCAAGTTTGTCAAGATTATTTTCTAAGCTATAGATCCATATATTGTAAAGTTTTATTTCAATCAAAACAAATTAATAATGAAAAACATTTGCAAGAAACAGATAATTTAAGTAAGGCGGGTTGGAATATTATCAAAAAAGACACTGGATTGAGTTTCAAAAGTGAAAAGAAAATAGAAATATTAAATAGTGATAAGTTAGTAACAGAAACGACTGAGTTCACTTTGTTATTCAATAAATACTTTACCGAAGTCGCTGAGAAGTTGTTGAAAAAGCAGGATAAAAATGTGGGACTGTAACTCAGCTAAACGATAAAACTAGATGTAGTTCAATGTATTTGTATTCTGTTACAGAGAAGTGAAATTGACTTGGCAATAAAAAATTTGAAAAATAAGAAATCAAGTGGGTTGGTTTCAATCCCAGATTTTCTACTTAAACAATGTAGGAAAGAATTATTGCAGCCATTAAAAAATATAATTGATTGTTCATTTAGGACTGGTGTCTTTCCAAATAGGTTAAAAGTGTCTTTGGTAAAGCCACTCTTTAAAAAGGGTGACCCAAAAAACTAGAAAATTATCGCCCAGTGTCTTTACTACTATCAGGTTTTTCAAAAATGTTTGAACACAATAATGAAGAGAAGATTGATGTCATTTGTTGAGAAGTTTGAAATCTTAATAGATGCGCAAAATGGTTTTAGGAGTAACAGATCAACGACAACAGCACTGTATCAATTTTTAAATGATATTTACTGTATAAGGTTTTCGAAGAAGCAGAAAATGGTCTTGGTATTTTTTGTGATTTAACAAAATCTTTTTATACAGTGGATCACTCTATTTTATTATATAAATTAGAAAAATATGGAGTGAGAAGCTTGGCTAATAATTGGTTTAAGTCATACTTAGAAGATAGATCTCAAATCGTAGAACTAACACAATACAATATGGGATATGTGACCAAATTCAGATCAAATTCTGTGGGATTGAAATATGGTGTTCCTCAGGGATCAGTGCTGGGACCCATTTTATTTGTAATAAACATGAATTATATTTCAGAACATATCAAATCTGGCAATTTAGTTTTGTTTATGGAGTTAGATAATTGGTTTCTTAAGAATAAATTTACTATATTGAAAAGGTGACTAAAAAATTTACTAAATCACAAACTCATTGTATAAGGTTTCAAAATAGGTAAAACCTACTTTACCTAAGTAAATGTGAGGTTGCAGCAAGTGATTTTCATATTGGCATAGGAAATCACAAAATTGATCTAAGGAGGACAGTGAACGTTCTTGGAGTGATTATAGATGAACAGTTGAACTGGAGTAACCCCATAGGGAAACTTAATATAAAGCTAAGCAAGCAATGTTATCTTTTAAGAACTACATGTAATATTGTTAGCCAGGAAGTTGTAAAGATAATATATTTTGCTTGTTTTCATTCCCTGTTAAATTATGGTGTTGTTGTGCTCCAGCAGTGGAACCGGTGTTTAAAATGTAAAAAAAGCAATTCGGGTTATTTGTTGTATACCTTGTAGAATGGCCATTGTTATAAAACTTAATATTCTTCCATTTCCGTGTGAATGTATATTTGTTTGTGAAAATAAATTTTACAAAAATTCAGATATACATGGGAATGATACTACCAGAGCTAAAAATAGTCTCCAACCTCAATTCCATGCCAAATGCAAGACAAAAAAAGTTGTTGATTCTGTAGGATTGAAATTGTTTAACAAATACCACTAGGAATTAAAAAGAGCGTGATCCTGTTAGGTGTAATTTGAAACTAAAATCAGTTTTCCTCAAGAAGAATTATTATTCAATTTGTGAGTATTTGGAAGATGTGTGCCCACGAGGAAAAGGGAAAATCTGCTTGATTTTTTAGTTATTTAATTTATATTGATAGTGTCTGATATTGTTGATTTATTCTGTTTATTGGTGTATTGTATTATTTATTTGTTTTAATGTGTAAAGTACTAGCTCTGAAATATTTTTATGTAGTTTCTCTGCTGTAGGCTATATGTGAATTTCACTGCAATTTGTATTGTATTGACTTAGTTTTAGTTTAAATAATTCATAAATTTATTGTTCTGAATTAGCGTTGAAGAATTTTGTTGTAATTGTTGAAGAGGAAATATGAGTAGTTTATATAGGCTAAAAATGACTGAAAGTCATACAAATGTATTTTGTTTTACGACCAGTGAATAAATTAAATGAAATTTGAATAAAGACTCTAAGAAGTTTTCCTCAACATTTCACATCTAACTTGGTAGAAATGTTTGCTGTATTAGTTTAGCCAATTTAATCCAGTATTTGACGGAATCTATTGTTAGAACCTTTAGATATTTCGGGTAAGGGGCTACTAATGTTGCCTGGCTGCTGTCGGAAGAGTATCCTGATTTATGGTCCACAGAATGTTTAAATGATTTTGGATTGTAATCAGTCAGCAAGGTCAATGCTCCTTTTTCTTCTGAATTTTTTAATCATTACGATTCAACGAGCATAGGCTCACTGAGAGGTCCGCTTGAGAGTCGATTCATTCAGATCAATCGTCTTGATTATTTTCAAATTAAAACGGCTGTTTCAAAGGCCAAATTAGAAACAACAATTAATTAGATTGGCTCTTTTAACCTTTTGCGCTCCATAGGCGAACTCAGTCCGACATCGCTAATTTGCCGTTGCGCTCCACTGTCGGACTCATTCCGACACACGTTTTAATATGATTTCTATGTTCTAAACAAGTGTAGAATCTGTGGTTTTCGGTCTAATGAGACTTCAATGTTGTTAAAACAGTTTAGAAACCAGTGACAGATTATATTGGCTGTGGAATATATTTTATATCTCTCTGAAGTTGAGCAGCTGTTTGCCAGTCATGATCAAGAAATACAAAAGGCATCGTCTTTTATCTTGCTCCTTGTAACTTTTGTTTACGCTTTTTCAAGTGGTATTTATTTTTACTGTACGTTATTATTTTGCAGTTTTGTGTAAATTTTGTTAATGTAAATATCTTGTTTTTGTTTTATTTTGTGTTGAGAAATGGCAACTGTTTAAACTATACGTTAACGTGGTTATGTACCATTATTTCGCAAAAATTTTATTGTTAAAATAAATTTTTGAATAAATATAAATACAATTGACTTACTTAAACAGACATATTTACTGTAAAAACTATTTTTAAAGCTCTAATCATTTTTATTACTACTTTTAAATTCATAAAAAAAACATTTTTTTTATTTGTTTTACCTAATATATTCAAAATAGGCCTACTCAATAAAAAAATGTTGTTAAACCTCAAGAATATTTAAAAAAATATTTATCATGGTCACATTTAGTGTAATAAAGTATTTTAAAGGCTCTAAACTCTATTATTCTTATTTTTAATTTCAATACAAAACAAAATAACCGATTGATTTTTTTGACCGATTATATTCAAAATAGGCCTACTCAATGAAACATTTTTTATTTAATCTTTCAACCATTTTTTCCTTATTCTGTTTTATTTCGAACAAAATGATATATAATAACTTATGTTTACTATTTCTAGGAATTTTTTTGCGAATTTACAAAAATAATTCTGCAAACAGTAATATTTTAATTGGAGCTGGTGGAGCAGCCAAGTGCCAAATAAATAGAGTGCAAAAGGTTAAGAACCAAATATTTTTACACGTAAAATAAGAAATGAAAAACTATTAAGTCAAAAATTATCAAAGTTTGATAGTTACACCAAAAATAAAATTGCAAAAATATGACAAAACAAACATGACACAAATTTCTTAGAATAACAACTAAATAACGAAAAAAACTTCCCTTTTAGAGTCAATAATTGTTATGATACAAAATTTTAATTTTCATAAAATTTACATATAAAACTACAAAAAAACATTAAAATACACTTGGGACAGGTTAAACTTGACCACACAACAATCACTTTTTATTGCACTCTATTGAACTTATCACTTCAAGAGTTGGAAGAATACTACCACTCTACTAGATTCCCGGTTCCACCTCCCTTATAGAGTACGGTTCAGAAGTGGGACTTGAATGGTTTTAAATACTTTGGTTGGGCGAACGTGCCTACGTTTCCCGACCAGATGTTACACATTTAAAAGGGCGATAATTTTATTCTGAGACTTAGACAATAGCCATAGGACATCCACTTAAGCAGACCCTTCCGACAAGCTAGAAATAATTTCTAAATGAAATTTGGGCAAAATTGCTCAAAATGTGAACACTGACAGTAAGTTACTCTTACACAAACAATTAAAATCCGTTAATAATTAGGATCTACTGAATTGTAAGTAGAAAAAAAATTGTATTTACTTTTTAGATAACTATGCTACATATAGCTGTCGGTCATAAAAACAGAGATAGAGTAGAGTAACGCTAATCCGAACTAATTGGGACCGAACACTGTTCGGATTAGCGGGAATTCGGATTAGGCAGATTTCATAAATAATATCAACGTATTGACTTGTTAATGGGTAAATAATGTGCGGGGACATCTGCTAATGACAGTTCTATACAGCTTTGATCGGCTTGTGAACAGGTTCAGTGGAAGTCGGAAAGGAAATGCATTTCCTTCGATGACTCATAGCGCCGAGACATTACCTACCCCTCTCCCTCCCGCGTTTCAAACATATTTATGAATCACTTCACTGAGCACTAGTCTAGTCGTATCTAGTTCAGTGTTTACTCTAGGGGAGTTTGATCAAATGTGTGCGCTTATTACAAATTGATCGATGCAAACAAACAGACTTGGAGGAAAGCGAGGAATAGGGGAATGCTCAAGCTGAAATCATATCACACACAGATGCGGTAAATGCTCTTGACCTCGCGCTAAGCTACGTCAAACAACACGCTTCATCAACACCAAATGATGTTTGTCCATGCGGAACATTGCATCCTCAAGTCGATTCAGTACTCTTTGAAAGAAAAAAATCAGTAACATTACTTCTTAAAAGTGTGTGTAAAATAGTGATGCTTTGTGTTTAGCAGTGATTAACCCTTCAACGTGTTTTGCCGTACGTGATACGCCGGAATTATTTTTGCCTTGGCGTGTTTTGACGTATAACATACGCTCAGGAA
>JAGFPH010020344.1:0-14320 GCA_018207615.1 Philaenus spumarius
TTCTGACAGTAACACGCTAACTGATTGTATTATGGTGCTCTTTCAAAAAATACTTTTTTATAATTTCTCATTGACCCTGATGGAAGCATACTTCAAATAAAATGTGATCATGAAGATGGTATTGATTAGAGGTGTGTTTTTAAAACTGTTGGTTCAAAAGAGAAGTAGTTTTTGTTTTAAAACTTTCGTTGAAATTATTTATTTTACAACCGGCTCATGACTAATTGACCTCTGTTTTATTCAGACCAAATTTGAACTGAAAAACGTTTTTAATACAATTCATTTTTTTTTAATGGCAAAAATGCTTTTTGACTAACTCGTTTATTAAAACACTCTTCTTTAACAATTTGCGCACACCATATACTTAAAGACAACTTTAATTAAGTTACAGAACTAGTGATCGTGTATAGGGGTTACTTTACTAGAAACAAACTGCAACCAAAGTTTTTGTATGCTATGAATTTCTTGTTGCTTTTTGTTATCAGTTAGTGGGTAGCAGTTGGTAGTATAATTTTGCAAAATAAATTGTTTTTACATACTATACAATCATGTAACTCAATGCTGTATTTACAATGTATATTGAAATAAAAGTTAGGCTATTCACTGCAGAGTTTGATTCATGACTTGTACTGTATATCTCATAGTTAAAATATTATTTTTATTTTAACATTGTGCCCTAAAAATACATTTTTAATAGTAACTTTAATTAACAAACATAAAAAAAAAAACTGCAGTATTTTAAAATTATTATCTGTACAAATTGTAAAACTGACAGGACCATTGAACTCTGGCGTATCTGAATTTTTTACTATTCGGCCTGACAAACTATAATCACGAGCCTCCTATATTGTGTAAAAACAAGTTAGTAAGAAATAAGGATGGAAATATAGCAAAAACATATGGAAGGGAAGGGGCAAAAGATAATGTTGAAGTGGGTTTATTTGATCATTTTAGTGCCTTATAAAAATGGTGTCCATTATTCCATATCAATTTTTAAATTTGTTTTTAATAAAAAACCAGATAAGGTTATCACCACCTTCCGTTTCAGTTCACATTTTATAAAAAACCGTCATTCTTCCTGACCTCTTTGCTTTAATACTACATTCTATTTGAACAAAATATAATTAAACTGTTCTACAAAGAGAAACTTATTTAAGTGTTTCAGAAAGTTAACTTTTCCACTACTAGCTTCTTAGGTTTATTTTAAGAGTTCCTACAGGCCTATTTCTGAAGTTTGACATGGAATATCTTTGATATTTTTATTCCTGTACATCTCTTATACATTCTTAAGAAACCTGTGTTTATATTTAATTTCTGTCAATGTTTTGGATGAATGAGCTTTGGCCAGTATTTAAATTCTGAATGTGTAACCCTGCTTCATTTATTTTATCGTACTTCCTCCTCAACAATATTTACTTAAGTAAATATTTTGGTATGAGGGTTAGAACAAATTTACAGTAAAGTGCTAGAGCAAGTTATTTGGAACTCTGAACATTATTTCCTGTCTTGATTAAAATTTGTTTATTCAAGTCGCACAAACAATTGAATGTTTTGATAAATGAATGACTATGAGGTAAAAAATGTAACCATTAATTCTAAATTTAAAAAAAACATGTTTTAGAGTTACAAATAAAAAAAAATGTATTATACTAATACCAAGACAATAGATCTTGTGATTGTTATTTGGCAGCTGTGGTGAACTCCTCTTTAACATTGTTTGTCCTTCGGTTGCTGGATTAACTAGACATGCATACATAGTATCTATACATATAAATAAAATTAAAGTGCCTGTCTGTGATTTCAAAATACAAGCTTTTTTCTAAGCTCATATGTTTATGCTCACATTACCAAAACCTTAACACACATTTATACATTTTTTGTCTGTCTGTTTGTTTGTCCGGGCTAATCTTCGGAATGGCTGAACCGATTTCGACAAAACTTTCATTAATACGTAGTAAGAGGATATTTTAGGCTACTTTTTATTCTGAAAAAAATTATGGACAAAAGTATGGATTTTGTTTAAAAATGTTGGGAGTATTGCGTGTCTATTTCGATCTATGTCTTACTTTATGTACAGGTTCCAGCTACCCCCTCCACCCAACTTAGATCCAAGTGCTTCTGTCCTAATCATTTTAATCATCATATCCGTAATAATTAATCATCATGTGCGTAAAAATTCCTATAAAAAATATAAAAAGTATGAACAAATTTAGGGATTTTGTGGTTTTCATTGACATCACCATATGTCACCACAGGGGCAGAGCCCCTAGTTATACTATATTATTAGACCTTTTTCATAAAATCTTCCAACATTCTTTTTTTCACTGATCCTAGTTGACACTAATTCCGGCCTATGTCACGGAGTTATATTATTCAGTCTCATTTGGGGTACAGTTCTACATAGTGGTATTAATTTCTAATGTTATTAAAAATTATCACTTTTGAAGTAATAGGAACACTTTTTGCCTTATTTTAGCTGTATTATAATAAGGAATCAACTAGTCCTACTATCGCAGTATTAGTATTGCAGTTTTAGAAACAATAAATGGTTAATTTTTTAAGAATAAAAAGAAAAACAAATTTAAAGCTAACAACTCAGGCATTGTGTTTCCGAGTCCACTTATTCAGTTGTAATAGATCACTGCCCAATAATAATGGTACAGCGGTCGTCGGTTTGCTGCCGAAACATCAAAGGATATTTTTGAGCCATTCTAAAATAGCTGAGTTATAACAAGCAAACATCCGTGCTAATCTTTGCTGTGACCATCAATAAAATTATTGTATGCTTTGTAATAAAGGGCATTGCGGCCTTCGATTATTAAAAGTAACGCATATTCTTACAAGATATGTTATTGTTAAACGCATTTTAAGTTAAAAGTCGCGTACCTCAGAAAGACATTTATTACAAACTGTAAATCCAATATATCGAGGATTCAGTGTCAACTAAGCTGTTTTCAATCTGAAAGGATCAGTGCTAGTGTTGCCCCTAGGTTTAATACAAAAATGGTGTTGCTCTTATAAGTAGGTTTTAGTTTACTGCACAATAACATTCTTTTTAGCGAATTTCCATAGGAAAGATGAGCTATTGCAGTGACCATTATGGTGAGACCTAAGGTCGGGAGTAATAAATGAGCACCGAACATGGTCCGCAGAACACGTTTTGGGGTGTCGTTAAAATGTATATATGTGTCGGCCCTTTAGCGGCCGCATTTTAAGTCCGATTTGCTCCAAATTTGGTACACACATTGGTTGTTTAAGTCTCTCGGTCGAGTTCGTTAGCAAATAAATCCAACAACCTGAAGCACGTTTATTTACTGAAAGCAACTTCTTTTTAGATTTTCCGTACTAGAATGAAACTTTTTTATTGCTTTATATAAAAAAATATATGCAGGATATTGTTCTGCACATTTTGTTTTTTTACACAACCTTACAGCTCGCATGGTTCCCCAAAATCGATCAAAACGTAAAATACCATATAAGTACGCAGTTCAAATCCCCGTGGGGGGCATCTTCCAATCCGAGACCGATGGTCGAGTTAGTACGCTGCAAGCAAAGCGAAACAGTCCATAACCCGAGGTCGCAAGGTCGAGATGCAAACTTGCAAGCGTGTTTTTCCGCTGCTGGTGGAACGAAGCAGGGCATGAGTCGAAGCTTAGTGGCTTAGGTACAACAAATTCTACTAATATTCAGTGCGCCAATTCAACCAAATTGTTGGTTGAAATCCTATAATATACAAACTTAATTTTGGAAATTCGCTCGACACACGTCAGCGGTTTAGCAGCGTTTTAGAATTGACTTTATGTGCGTAATTGTGTTTCTTTTAAATAATAAAGTTAATGATAATAAATCATTTTGTGTTGTAGATTAGTTGAAATTGGATTACATACATATCCATACACACAAAGTTTTGGGCTATCAAACCATTTTATATCACGGCAGATCAATTAAAAGACGAGTTCACCTAAAATTTATTATCTGTAGTTTGTAAGTGAAGCAAGGTTATATTTGAGTACAAGGTTGTTATATTTATTTGATTATGTTCAAATTTATATTTTAATAGGAAAACACATTTTGTGTAGATTAAGTTTTATTTGATTCCATACTTTAGTGGTGTATATTCTAGTGCAATTATATGAAACTGTATAGCCTACCTCTTCTCGACATAGTGCATTCAATGTCAGCATTTATTGCTGTAGCTTATCTATGTTCTTGGTCAGGACTAGGAAGAGGTTTCAACAAATCATTTGTTTTTGAGAGGTTGCAATAATTTTATACAAGTAGATTTACAAAAATGCAATTTAGTTTTGTTTTGATTTTATAGATTCGCTTAGTTTCGAGTAATGATAAGAATGATTGAATGGGTTTACAAGTGGAGACAAAATTTTATCAGCTAAGAAGGAAAGCATAATCTATATTAGAAGCACCCATATTTTAGAGTTTTTTGATGATTTTGAAGAACTTTTTTTGCAAAAAGCTTATACCAAATAGTCGTCTAAAATTTGACAATTTATTTCGACGAATAAAGATAGGTCATAGACAGTAGCGTTAGAGAAAACTGATGGACTGGAATCACTTAACATTTTTGCTAACTTCTTCTTATATTCCTATGTAAATTTGAGTTGTTTTATTGTTATACTTTTTTACAATTGATTCAAAGTTCACCGAATCCTTAATTCCAATATGAAGTTTGGTTAAGTTAATTTAATTTGTTCTTTTATTATTTGTAAGTGATATTTATCAAAAGTTAATACAAAGTTTTTATAAGAAGTTAACTTAGTTTATACTTTTTAAAGTTTTTTCGTATAGAGTAATTTTGTTTTTTTAGTTTCTATAAAAAGTTAATCTGAAGTCAATATTCTCTAATTACTAAAAATAAAATTCATTATAAGAAGAAAATCATGAACTGAAACAGATTTTGTTAAGCACAGATGATGAAAATCAAGCTAACTTGCACTTTCTTTCCCACTATTACTATTAGGATTATCAAAAGGCTATATCCTTTCTTATTCAAACATTTTAAAACTAATCTGTACGTTTTTGTGGTCCTAATAAAAGCAACCTTTGTTATTTCAGATACGGTCAATAATCAGTTATAACAACCTTTAAACAAACCATTGTTTGAATAGTAATTTACTTAATTGCTAAGCATTGTGTACGTGGATATATGCAAATTTTTCACGCTGCATAAAGAATAAATAAATGTATACTTTTCTGCACAAGTTATATTTTTTTTCTGCACAGCATCTTGCACCATAACTTGTTCCGGAAATTCCTATTCCACATAATAATGTTTAAAGTTTTATTGTTTTAGGAAAACAAACTAGAAGAAAACGGGGGAAAGGTAGAAATTCTGTTAAATAATTGAGAATGTTTCTGCAGATTACTACTTATATGTATTTCAAAGAATATATACATTTCTGATGTTTTATTTTAAACCTAATGCCTCATCATAACTCTAGCAGTTTCGGAAATAAAGTACGATTGGGGTATTGTTCTATTATTTACAATGAATAAATACATGAGTTAAATGAAATTAAATTTTTCTTAAAAATAAGTTGGTTCGGTTTTTATATCCAAGTAAACAGTACTCAGAATAATATCTTTATTTAATTTTTCAAATTAATTTTAAAGTTTAAATTAGGTTGATTGGGTTCAAACAATGATTTTCCCCAAAATGCAAAGTTTGGAAATAGTTTGAAATATTCTTAACTGATAATTTTGTGAGTTTAAAAAACAACTGCAATACAATAATAAACAAACACAAAGTATATTAATACAGTATTTAAAATTGTTCTGTCTGAACATTGGTTTTTTAACCCTTTTCCCGATATACATAATTGACACCAAGTGCCTCATACCAGACCTCTTAAATGGTCAAATTTGTCACTTATATTCAGTTAATGTTCAAACTTCGATAACTAATTAAATACTTATTCAACATACATGAAATGTTTACCATATCTTAATATTATATTGGTATATACAAAATTTGTATATTTACTTACCTAATGCAGCACTGAAATTTGTTTAAATCCAAATAAAAAACAAATTGAAAAATAAGTTCACTCACAGTTATAACTTTTACAAAAATGTTAGGAGACACTTTATATTTGTTAGGCCATAAATTGTCTGTTTTATTTGTGTTCAATTACTACAAAAGTACATTTAATAAATCAAAAAATTAACCATGTTTTTTAAATTCAGTCTAGCCATGTTTTACGTGATTCTTGGTATACAAAAGTTGTGCTACAGATGATTATAAACACAGATCTAAAATCCTTAACAGCTGGAAGAAATAACAAATGCTATACAACATACTGTAAAATGTTCTCTGAGCACGTTTCTGAAGTTAGTTTCAAAATATTCCAACAGATGGCGAAGTTATACGCATTTAAAGTACTACTACGGATTAGTACGGAAACCTGGGGAGTGAAAAAAATAAATCACTACGAGTTACTACGGAATCCCGGGGAAAGGATTAAGATTGAAATTTAAGGTGTTGTGTTTATTATTTGACACGTTACGATATACGATTTTTCATCCGTAGCTAAATTCCTAATACTTTGGTAAATTATAAACTGCACTTCCAGAATTTCTTTCCTCTTCATTTTATATAAATCTTTTGAGTAGAACCAACTTGATAAAATTTATGTAACAGTGTATATAAATTAAATGACAGTTTTTTGGAGATAAGACATACATGTGTCAGGCATAAAAGCATAGAAACATTGCTCACATCAAGGGAATGGGGTGGTAGAATGTTCAACTTTCACTGGAAGGAACAGGTTCCTTACTCAAGCCTAATCAGTATAAATAATGTTTACTCCTTTAACTTTTAACTGAAAAATATAAATTTTTTGCTATTTTATTTCAACTTTGAAGATTTTTCTTACAATTTCTTCTCTGTGCAAAACATAATTTTAAAATGCCCTTTTTAATTTGTGTTGGCAGTAGTAGGCTACATTATTTCCACAATTTAAAAATAATGTTTATCGAAAGTTTGGTTTTTATTTTCTACAAATGGCAAGTCATCATGAAACATTTCTATTCAGTTTAGCATTTGGGAACACTCCATGTAAAGTTTTTTTACATTATGTTTTGAATACCATTCATTCCAAATGGGCGCTATTTTCCACTTGGCAAATCTGTACTCTCTAATTAACATTGTCCATTACTTTTCGTAGGATTTCCGTGCCTATTGGCACTATCTCAAATCGGATATTGGCTTTCAGCTCTTCCAGGATCCGAGGTTTGTTTTGGTGTACCTTTCCTTTGAGGTATAAAAAAAAAAAACCTGGGGTCATTAAATTTCTATTTTACCTTACCAATTCCTGGATCTGAGCAGCATACGTTTCTGGTAATTTGTGGCCTTGAGCTCTTGCACGAGTTGGACTTTGTATGGGTTGAGCCTTAGGTTATTTTGAATCCTCAAAAGGGGGTTCGGGACATGCCTAACTGCTGGGTGGAAGTTCCTGGTTCTTCCCGAACATTTTGGCTACACGTTATGCGTTCTGTAATGAGTGCGTGGTTCGGTGTCTTCCATCTCGAGGAAGGTCTGCCACTGATCCCTGTTGCTCAAATTGGGTTTAAAAATTCACTATCGCCTTCTTGGAGGGGGATGTTCTGACTCCAAAGTGCTGGCAAAAAGCTCGCTGAGCCTCCACAACTAAATGATTGTGTTGACTGTAAAATTCAAAAATGTTTACTCGCTCCAGAGTGCTGAATTTTTCTATATTAAATTCCCAGGATCAGCCCTAACAGGATAAGAAACAAGCATAAAGAAAGAAGGCCTTTAAAAACAGTATGCATTTTTTAAACTGTGACCTGACTTTTGGACCATATGTATTTACAAATGCTACAATCACTATTGAAAGCAACGTTTTGCATTAGGTGTATGAATTTCTAATTGAGCTAAAAATTCATAGCTGTAAAGGATTTTACTTTCTACATGTGAAATTAAATATGTAAATAAAAAGAGTTTTACAATTTTATATGGACTACTATAAAAATTTCAAATATTTCTCCACTACGGCCATTTTTAACTATTTATAGATTATATAAATAGTACATAAGAATTTGAATTTTGCCCAAGTAAAGTAAAATGTGTGAATGTCCGATATGGATAAAATGTCATGTTTTTACAATATCTATCAAATTTTAACATTTTTATTCTAATATATGTGTGACAGCTGCTTTCTTATCAAACTAATTAATCAGATAATTTGACTTACACTTTAAAAGGTTATACAATCACCAACTTTTCCTCCAGTGTGAATAAATTTTTATCTAGTATTTTCTCCTCCATAATTATAAGAAGCCTATTTAAGTGTCCTGTTAAAATCAAAATCATTAACTGACGTCCTACTTTGCTTGAGTCTTACATCCTTTTTTTTCCATTTAATCAACTCTTCTTTATACTATTTATTTTTTTACCAGTTTCTAAGTAATTTACCTAAACAGATTGAAACAGTTTCAATCACAAACAGATGTGATTGGCTTTGCAGTTGAGATGCGTTATATAATTACGAAATAAAGAAAGCGAAATATATTATATATAGCCAAAGATTGCATCTACTCATAATCACCATCTACAGTCAGGTCCTTGTCTTATCATTGTATTTGCTTATCCATTCCTGTTTTAAAAACCAAAGGCCGTTAAGAAACTGAACCAGCTGTTAACGCCATCCATGAGTGCCTATTTCTTTTAAAACGCTTGGTCAAACCAGTGTTGCCATACATATAAATTTGAATTATCGTATTTTCAGTCAAAAGTTATTGTACTTTGTATGAAATTATCGTACAAGATACAGATTTAAATTTTACTCTTAGTGTTTGTACAAAACACCATAATCTAGGCTAATTTTGATAATTTATGGTATTTTGTAGAGTGAACATTATTTTAGAGTCACTAAAGCAACACAAATTTAAAAAAATTATAGTGTGATATTAGTATGAAGATATTATTTATCAACATAAAACATTCTGAAAACGGGATTAATAATAAAATGTTTACTATATAGTAATAAAATAAGAACAACCAAAACCACTGCCTTCTTGATTTCAAATCTAAAATAAACTTATTGTATTATAAGCCTACTTATTTGAACCATTCATTAGTAATTTAGCATATCATGAACTGTGCATTATTGATAATTTATCAAGAACATTGCCTTTTTTTCTAACGATATTATTCTAAAATACAAGTTGTATACTACAAGAAATATCGTATTTTGTGTAGGCTACGATCCTGATGATGGGATCACAGGTTATTTTACAGAAGTAAAATATCGTACAAATACAATAATTATCGCACATCTGGCAACACTGGGTCAAACTTCCATTTTGCTGAGATAATGATTCACTTGTTGCCAAGTTAACACTGTATGAAGGATGGTAAAAAATCTTCCACTGAATTGTTTCAGTACATTAGTTTACCCTTGTGCATTTTCTGCATTATTCTCTGTTACATCCAATGGGAGTAAGCAATACTCACCCTTTTGTATCATAATTACTTGCACATAATTTTGTTCAATTTTTTAATTGAACAAAATTACAGCATATTTTTATAAAGTGCAAAAATGGTTTACTAATGTCCACTGCTTGTTCCTGTGGAATATAATTTGTTTTACATTCCTTGTATAGAGTTTTATTTTTAAACAGCCTCTGTATTTATGTCACATTATTAAGTGTTATTTAATGTTATCAAAATCCTAAGTAGCTTAATTTTAATGGCCAACGTAATAATTGCCTTTTTTTATTTACCTATAAACCTTAAAGCCCAAAATTGAGACACAAATAATAATTATGAAACATAATTATTAATAAATTAAATTCTGTTTGTATTTTTATGTTTTATCTTTTTCTAAAGATTAAATTTTGCACTTAACAAAATATTTGAATAACGGATATGAACAAACACAGCCTGTTAAAATGTTTCTGTGATCGGTAGGTTTGCAATAACGATAAAACCAAATAGCAGTTCAGCAAATCATGACTAAAGAATAACAGTTATTTTTCGATAGCAGTAGCAGTGAGAACTGTTACCATGAAATATCAACTAGGGGGGTCGTGCCACCCTAACTTGAGGCAGTCCAAACCGACTTGGAGGGTTTACTGACACCAGTCCACAACCGACCCTTTCACAATCCTATTAGCTACGCTTCCGTGAACGCCATAGTTCAATATTAAAATAAAACTAATTATAATGTGATATAATGATTCACAAGTTCATATATTAAGAACAACGATGTAACAAACATTTCTGTTTCTGTCCCATTTCAATAGGACATCTTTTACGGTTTTTATAAAATTATAAACCAAATAAACCTAAAATTAAGGACATCCTCTCACCGTTCGGAGCAAAGCTCGTTTTGCAGGCTTGGATCTGCCAGAGGGCTCATTAAAAGTTTTTTTGTTTGTATTCATGTTATGGACAATCCAGCGAATTCCTATTTTTGTAAGGCCATCGCATTTTTTCATTCTTGTTTGATGCCCTGCTCCTCTTGGAAGTTTTTCCTCTGGCGTTGTAATTACACCGTCACATTTTGTATTTTGTTTATAGTTTATAATTTTATTAAAACCGTAAAAGATGTCCGTTTGAAATGGAATAAAAACAGAAACATTTGTTTCATCGTTGTACTTAATACGAACTCGTGAACCAGTATATCACATTATAATTAGCTTTATTTTAATATTGAACTAGGGCGTTCATGGAAGCGTAGCTAATATTATTGTAAAAGGGTTGGTTGCGGACGGGTGGCAATAAACCCTCCAGGTCAGTTTGGGCTGCCTCAAGTTATGGTAACACCTCTGGTATAGAGGACACAAAATTTATTTTTCTTATTTAAGTTTTATTAACTATTAATAATTCCCTTGTTAAAGTGCAGTTTTTACATACCATCTCGCAATATTATATTGAATTAATGTTTATATTTGAGGTCAGTTTTAATCCTGAGAATACAAAGTTTCCTAGCCTACGAGTGTATCTGAACAAGTAGCGATTTCAACATTGTAATGATTTTATTGCAACCTCTTCTGTGTCCTGAACAAATCTAGAATACCAAAGCATGTTAGAGTAATACATATTGTTGATATATTATAGTACATAAGGTTATTTTTCTTTGTATGCATGTAATTTAGTGCTTGTATTTTGTGTGCGAGATGAACCTTTTCTAAGATAAGTACTTAAATTATATATATATATGGCTTTAGCTTGATTATGTATTTTGTGATTTTTTCTGTTTGAAATTTGCTTAAATAAATAGTTACCACATGGCTACTTGAATTTTATATTTTTGTTATTTCCTAGTTTTTTTCTTGATTTTTATTATTGTTTATTTGTTAATAAGTTTTTAGAAATATTGATAAATTTGTAATGATAAAGGGTGAAATTAGGTCCTTCAATTTTTTAATTAATTGTATGTATTTTCTACTATTTTAAGAATTTGATTTTCTGTTTAAGCAGGGTTCCCCCAGATCTGGAAAGTTAGGGATATTGGTTTTGGGCCAGGGAAAGTAAGGGAAGTTTTTTTTTAAACAGGCTAAACCTCAAGAAAAATAAAAAATCACCAAAAGTAAATGACATTTTACCTACCTCCTTTAGTTTCTATGTATATTTTAAATTCAGGTTACTTTTTTACAAATACAGTAAAGTTCCGGTTAACCGAATTAAAGGGTCCGTTTCGGATAACAATTTCTTCGGATAAGCCATGAACATCTAACACTACAGTTTTGAAAGGTCAAACGAATTCAAAAATCTCTTTGTAGGCTACACTAATGTTCATTATTTAAGTTAAAATTACATTTTTAGGATTACAGTACATCAATATACAGTATACTGTACTGAATAGATTGTAGCATAATATGAATAACTCATTAAAAAAACTCAGTAATTTTTGTTTGTTGCTTGCATCTCTTCAAACGTGTGTGTCATGGTTTTAAGGCCTTCACACACCTAAGGCCCGCAGACGCATTCTATACCCGCGATACTCGCTATGTACAGTTCACACTGTCAGGCTATGTAACTTAATCAACTTATCCGACACGTGGTTTTTGACGCCTGAAGAGGAAGAAAGAATGGCGAGTGCGCATGCGTCGGTAGAAACAAAGCGGATATATTTACAATAAATTGCTTACCAGGCGTATGCTTGGATATAAAGAGGGCATAGCGTGCATCGGCAATGTCGGTGTGAATTGTTCCTTAGGAGGGGTGGGAGAGTTAGCAGTGTTGCTATAGTGGAAACCCCCTCCACCGACTTAGACGGGATCATCTGGAGATTATATTTTTCCAAATTTTCAACCTACTTTTTGTGTGTAAAACGTTAAAAAAAGATTCAAGTACTCTGTTCTCATAAATAAACGTTTGAAAAGAAATATGTAGTTTGTTTATTTCACGGTTTGATTCTGAGGAAGGAGAAAATAGGCGGCTCGATATCAAAGGAAAGGGGGACTTCTAACATTTTTCGAGTTGTGAGAATTCAAAGTTTAACATTGGCACATTTTTTTAAAGCCGCTAATTAATTTCTAATAGCTGTTTAAGTTGTAGAATAAGGTTCTAATTTTGATTAAAAAAACAAAATTAAATATTGTACGTACAATAATAGGGCTATTATTTTTGTATTTCCGATTTTCGTAGACATTTCGGATAATCCAGGTTTCGGTTGACCCAAGTTCGGTTAACCGGGGTTTTACTGTAATGCAAAGTTCATTAAGTTCTTAATTTCAAATTTATTTACAATATAATTAATTAACTTAGGTCTGCACCTCCTGTTTTTTTTCTTTTTATATGCACTACGGCCATTTCAGCTTTTATTCAGCCATTTTCACATGCATCATTTCTGTAGACGATTTTCTACTTCATTAGCACTTTTAAAATTACATTTTTACACATATTTACAATTTTGACAATTCAACTTAAGGTGACTTAAAAAATGAATAAAGACTTAATGTACACTATAAAATTAAAAAGAGTAATTTAGTTTCCCACTAAACGTTTTAAGGGACTGGTTCCGTTTATTTCCAGACGTGATTAGCCGGCAATGGTGTATACTCTGTGTAGTTATACACTTCTGGTTTATACTAAAAAATAAGTGACGTAATAAATCATTTTTGTTACCATATTCATAAGCAGTGAGACTTTTTTCTGTACTGATATCAAATTATTATAGGATAATCTTTTGTATATATAAATTTAAGTAAATTTTCCTTTACTATATTTTATCTTGCTATGAATAGTGTCTTAAAAAATGTGTTATTGTTTGTTATGGAGTCGTATTTGAGTTACATTTTAGTTTGTTGTTTGAGTTGATTTCCGTTATGCAATGTGTTCAATAGGTACGTACTAAAGATTATATTATTATTTTCATTTTGCTTAAGTTGTATTATATCGCTTTGCATGGTTTATTTAGTTTTTTAAGTTTCTATTTTGAACATTCAAAATCTTGTGCAACTGTGGACTCTGTAAGATCATATTTCAGAAGGCACTGTGTGCAGCTGATTATTATATGTTTTGTTACTTTTTATGTTTTTTGTTATTTTTTATTTATTTTTTTTTTATTTTTGCTTATTTGTGTAATTACAACAATTATAGAAAATAGTAGCTATTAATAGAATTAAAATAATATTTTATACATTTCTTTAAACAAATTGTTTATACTAGTTGTAAGTTTATATTTTGAGGTTAGTTTTGATTGCATTTAAATCTATGTTGTATTAAAATTAGTCGGGATATTATTTTCTGGGTGTTTTGGAATATACCTGGTGTTTCTTTTAACCTAACGTCATTCAATAATGACAATATTAGCAGCAAAAATCAATAATCGTAATTTTAAACCATTTTCTAATATGGTGGTCAATTTTAATATTTTGAAAACCGTTCACCATTATCCAATATGGTAGCCAATTTTATAATTTCTTACAGTTACCTATATTACGATTATAAATTTCACACATAATTTAAAATTTGTGTCATTTAAATTTTTTTTGATAAATCCACTGTTATAATAGATAATTCATTTTAGTCCCCGTAGCAGTAACAGCTTCTCTATCAAAAATTGTTTCACATTTTTAAATCGTTTTTAGAAGATTTACAATAACTTTGAACAGATTTGATACTGAGCCTACTAAGAAAGTTATTCATGTTTTTTTTTTTTGTCTTTCCTGATTTTTTCTTCTCTTGGGCTAGTGGTTGTTGTTATTAAAATTCTTTTAAAACAAGTTTGTGGTACTAAGCTTAGGAGGTATAATAGATCAAAGTGGTTGCAGTATTTCTCACGCTAAGAGAGTTATAATGGATTTTCAGGTTTTCAAAAAACCTTCCCAA
>JAGFPH010020345.1:0-11300 GCA_018207615.1 Philaenus spumarius
GGGGGGATCAAAGTTATTAAAAAATGACTTCTTCAAAACTACCGAACGGATTGGAATGAAATTTGGGATTGAAGGGGTTTGGGGGGATCAAAGTTACTAAAATCATAATTTCAGATCTTTTATTATTATGACAATGTGCTTTTATTATTTAAGATCTATATATATAAAAGCCAAATACCACTCACTAACTGAACACTTAAAAATAATACAATTACGTTAAAAAGACTGAAAATACCAACCACCACGGGCAACGCCGTACGGGTCAGCTAGTCTGTACTTATAAAAGCCAAATACCATTGACTCATTGACTCACTGACTCATCACAGTTTCTCCAAAACCCCGAGGCCTACAGACATGAAATTTGGCACTAATACTCTTTATAGGCTCTAGACTTGCACTAAGAAAGGGTTTCCTAAAATTCGAAATTTTAGGGGGGGTTTTAGGGGGTTAAAGTTACTAAATCACGATTTCTCAAAACCTACCGAACGGATTGGAATGAAATTTGGTATGTATCTTCCTCTAGGGCCATAGATACTCGCTGAGGAAATGTTTTAAAACATTTGAAGTTTTACAGGGGGTTTGGGGGGGGGGGGGGGTCAAAGTTACTAAATCACGATTTCTCCAAAACTACCTAACGGATTGGAAAGATATTTGGTATGTAGCTTCCTCTAGGGCCATAGATGTTCACTAAGAAAGGGTTCCAAAAATTCGAAATTTTAGGAGGGGGTTTTGGGGGGGTCAAAGTTACTAAAACACGATTTTTCAAAAACTACCAAACGGGTGGAATTAAATTTAGTATGTAGCTTCCTCTAGGACCATACGTGCTCAATAAGAAGTGATTTCAAAAAATTCGAATTTTTAGGAGGGTTTGGCGGGTCAAAATTACTAAATTGCGATTTCTCAAAAACTACAGAACGGATAGGAATGAAATTTGGTATGTAGCTTCCTCTAAAGCCGAAGGTGCTCGCTAAGAAAGGTTTTTAAAAAATTCAAAATTTTAGGGGGGTTTGGGGGGTCAAAGTTACTAAATCACGATTTCTCAAAAATTGCAGAACGGATAGGAATGAAATTTGGTATGTAGCTTCCTTTAGGGCCGAAGGTGCTCGCTAAGAAAGGTTTTCAAAAACTTCAAAATTTTAGAGGGGGGAGGTTCGGGGGTGTCAAAGTTTCTAAAAATTGCCATATTTAGCTATGATTTGTCTCTCCGTGCGAAGCCGGGTCGGGCCAGCTAGTATATTATATTGTTTCCTTATGTTAGAAGTAAACATTTTTTTAAATGTTGATTATTGATTATTTAAATATAAATGGTGAAATTAGAACGTATGCTGCAATTAGAAATATTGGAGATGGCAGCTTCTATTTCAATTTCTGTCTTTTACATTAGCTATGTATTTACCAGTAAAGACCCCCAATTGACTCCCAAATTTTTTTCAAATTTTGGGGTATATTCACTTTGACACCATTTTTGAATTTCTCATCAAAACTTAGGATAGGAATGTCTGATAAAGTGAGGGGGTTATTATTAAGGTGAAGGAGCTAGGTGGAAAAAACGCCCATTTACATAATGCACTTTATCTCATGAATGCCAAGTCGTAGAGAAGTGATTTATGTAAAAATATTGATTTGAATGATCGCCACTCATAATAAATAATTTGCATATAATTTGTTTGTTATTTCACAAAATATGGTCTTTACTGGCCCGTCGGCGTCCCACTTGCTATGTATAAGTCACCGTTCAATCACCATTTCCGTTGAAATATTAGAGTATACAATAATATGTTTGCATTAACTTCGCCATGGATCGCCACCTGGTGCAGAGCCACGTGTAAAGCAAATAAAGCGATTATTTATGAAATTTCAACTGAATCGCACAAATGGAAGGTTATTTGAACATACAGAAATTATGTATAAACAGCTCTGTTATTTTGGTATGATACTTTTTCGTTACCTTAAATAAGTTATTTTGTTATTTTATACTAAGATAATGTGTCATATTACCGCTAAACAAATTATAGCAATGAATGTTTGGGAAAAAAACAACCTAAATGTAGCAAAAGGAGATAAGTATGTAATTTATTATTATTGATTAGTCGGACATTTGCCATAAATTAATTATGGTTCAATCGTATTCGTAAAACATCGTGTATTGATTTTGCACACACAATATCATTGAAAATTCCCGACTAATCAATAATAATACTAAACATCCATCATTAACAAAAAATAACTTTAAACGTAGAATTATTAATTATTTTTAATAACAAACATTGGAAGAAAATAACTGTAAAACTGACAAAACGCTGGGCGGGAACAACTTTTATAAAATGAGAACTTACAAAGTTAAAACATAAAGTCTGAGAAAGTTTAGAGTTTTATCTCAACTCCGTGTATGGTCGTAAATCAACTTACATCGTTATGAACAAGTTTATTGCTTAAAATTTCATTTCCTAATGGACCAAAGATGTAATTTAGTGTAGGTAGCTGTACTGGACAACTTGCATTACATGAGATAATGTATGTAAAGAAGAGACATTACATATAGAAAGCTTGCTTTTGCCAAGTAATAAACTATTCACAAATCTTATACAATATTATTTCCTTTTTGAAAATGTATTGTTTATTATGTATATTATATTCTAATTATTCATTTTTCTACAAGTTCTATACTAGGGATCACTCTTTGTTGGAGGTAACAGTTTTTATTGTAATTTTCAACTTATGAAGATAGGTACATTTGTTTTTCTGTTTTAAATTAAACAATTGCTAGCGGCATACCATATCAACCAATGTCCACCTTTTGCACTTATTTACAAGCTTTTCCAAGACTTAAAAAATGAAGAACACCAAAAAAATTAAAAAGGTAACCAACCTAATGTATGAAAATGAAATGTATTCTGAAGCTTGATAAACAAAATCAAACATCTGTTTCTTACTTTACCCAAAGTTTTTACACTTCTAACTTGATCTACACATTTAAAAGCGTCATATTACCCCATGCAGAGTAAATAAACTATATTTCACATGCACGTCAGGTACGGCACTGCTGGAGCGACAGTGCTCTCCTACCTCGCAGATTTGCGTGCAGCTCCCTAAATGCGCCTGCGCACAACCTCCAAACACTACGCTGTAGGAACTGTACAGCGCACAGTTCTATACAAAGTTTTTTGTATCGTTTTCAAAAACTTTAGGATACTAAAATTATCTTAATTGTTAGGGATATAATGTACAAGTGTAAAGAAAGAATTAAAATACTTATTGTATTAGAAATGTAATCGATGATGTCAA
The DNA here is from genome assembly GCA_018207615.1 of Philaenus spumarius. NCBI lineage: Eukaryota > Metazoa > Arthropoda > Insecta > Hemiptera > Aphrophoridae > Philaenus > Philaenus spumarius. The sequence continues at coordinate 3,286 of JAGFPH010020345.1, forward strand.
GTGGAAATAGAGGACACTCTGTTTAAACCTATGTTATTTGTATCCTACATGATTATAAAAAAAAATAATTGTTGGAAAAAGTTAAACGTTGTCTCTTCCATTTGTTTATAAACTTGTGTATAACAATTTATGAAAAATATTGGATCAATAAAACTGGTGTATTTCCAAATAAAGCTGCATGAGTTGTGAATATGAACACTTCGGGGACTTTGGGAACACAACAAAATACTGTAGGCTACTGTAAATAAAGTCTTCCCGTGATAGAGTACGTTCCCTTGGCGATGTATTCGGGAAACAAATCCAGCTTGTTACTTGTTTGGGCTCGTTAGGTGATTGTAAACACTGCAAACTGTAATGTAGTCGTGGTTTGTTTCTACTAAAGCAGTGGCACAATGTATGGTAATCTTTTTCTATTTAAACACAAAGTTTACGATGACTAGTGGGAAGGATATCAAATTAAAGTACTTAAATTGCTGTTTAGTTGTTTCATAAATAATTTTATAATAATTTCGAAATACCTAATTATAATGGTCTTGACTGTATTCAGACATTTCGTATATTTTGTTTATTATCATTAAATATTATTAGCTAATTTCTAAAGGAAAGATAAGCAATTGCAGTGACTCTAATATTATGAGGCCTAAGGTCGGTAGTTGTCAATGAGCACCAATCGTGGTAGTCAAAACACGTTTTTGGGTGTCATTATTAAAATAAATTCTAATTGCCGCATTTACGTCTTATTTTTTTAAAATTAGGTACATTTTTTGGTTTTCTCATAAGCTCAGACGAGTTCATTAGCCAAAAATTCCAACATAAAGAAGCATGTTTTTTGATACTAGAGATAAGCGTAGCAGTAAAGATAGCTTTTAGTAAACGAGTTCAATTATAATCAAAATGATACACAAAGCTACTACAGTATAATAATAACTGAAATACACTTTCTGGTTAGAGTAAGTACTGAATTTTATTCAGTTTTAGTAAAACTTTTTGTTATTTTTGCTGTTGTTCTATTTTATAAATATTGTGGGATTGCTTGGAAATTATGTTTAAACTTTTAGGCAGTTTGCGTGGTATTGGTTTTAAAAACAATCTAATATAACTGACTATGATTGATTAAAATTAATGTATAAATATAATATGTTAATATATAAATACTTAGATTAAATTAATGCACATAATTTAGTGATTGTATTGACAAATTAATTTTTTAGTGAGTTTTGGTTAAAATAAGATTGTTATGATCAGTACCGGTGGTAGAGCGCGTAATATAACGATTTATTGGCAATGCAAATTATTTTATGCCTTGCTGTCTCATTTTAATTAGACTATTATTTAGTTGTAAGGGTAGTTATCCTATTTAGTTATCTTGAATGAATTGCAAATGGTTTTTCGTATCACTTACGAATAATATTATACAAATATAGATTTATAGCTTGTAGGAATTTAGTGAAATTTTATTTGAATTGTAAAGGGGTACCTACCCTATACCTGTGGTTGTAGTGAACATATTCTCTAAATAATCTAGGTAGGCTACTAATATGTTTGTAAATAGTGAAATTTAGTTGAGTTGTTTTATGAGCTTATAGAAAAAGTAAGTGTATAAAATGATTATTTAATATTAAAGGTCGTTATCCCATTTCATAACTTTGATTTAAGTAATTGAATTGTAAATAATGTTTATATCTCTTAAGAATATTATAACACAACTTTAGTTATATACCTTGCAGGAAGTTAGTTTAATTTATATATTTATTGTATATTAGTAGAAAACAATGATTGTAGTAATTATACAGGGTGAGTTTTAAATGTCCCCCCCCCTAATTTTTTCCGCATTTCTTAAGATATCGACTCCCAACCACCGCCGAACATCATTGATTAGTTTATACTTTCTTTTGATGAGGTTCACATTTTTGGCCGCCATCTTGGATCCGCCATATTGGAATGAACTTTTATTTTTTAAATGTAAAGGTAAGGTTGTGACCCATCATTTCAAACTATTTTTTCCCGTAGAACACAATTGGTAGAGTTTGCCGGAAGTCCCCGGCGAGTAGTACTGTCATACCACCCATCATACATTTACTATTCCGAATGTCTTGCAGCGTTCTATCCAAGGCTTCTACTCCTCTCTTGTGTGACATAGTGCATTCATCCCATATAATCAATTTGCAGTCTTTAAGGACTTGAGCTGTATCACAATGTTTTGAAATATTACAGAGTGGACTATCATAGGAGTTTAAGTTTAAAGGCAATTTAAAAGCGGAATGTGCGGTTTTTCCACCGTGTAATAAAGTTGCAGCTATACCTGATGATGCTACGGAAATGGCTATGTTTTTGTCTCTCCTAACCGTTGCAAGTAACAGATTTATTAAAAAGGTTTTTCCTGTCCCACCTGGGGCATCGAGAAAGAAAAGTCTTCCATTATTTGAAGTTATGCTATTTTTGATCTCTTCATATACATATTTTTGTTCAGTATTCAGTTTAGTTAGGTTCTCATTAACAAAATTCGAAAGTTTCTCTGTGTTGTAGGAAATTTCCTTGAGGTATTCACGATTGACACTTATGACGTTTAGGTCATTAGATGGTGATGGAAGGCCATACTTTTGGAGTGTTTGGTTTGACATTGAAAATACTATATCTTCTAAAAGTGCTAAACATTTGTTATAAATAATACTTTTAGAGTAATTAATTTCAACTTCTTGAAACTCTGTCTCCATCTGCCTTTTTATATCTTCAGAAAAGCTGTCCTTGTGGTTTTCCCAAAGTCTTAATGGATCAGACAATTGACAAAATACCAGCATAACTGCAAATAATTGTCTTAGTTTGTAAGGTGAGTCACAAATGGCGGCTTCTTCCAAAGTATGTTGCCAGTGACTGTCATCCTCCAACAGACCTAGTGCTCGGCAAGCAGACTGATAAGTGGGATGCACAACACCTGACACGGTTTTAAGATCATTGAAGCATGTAGGTCCTCGAACTTCGTGTAGCAGGAGGCGTAAGTAATAACACTCTGCATTGTTTGGATGAACGGTGTACACTCGACCAATCATATCATCACGTTTGATTCCTTCATGACCAGGAACTGGTTTACCTTGTTTCCTTCGAGTAAACGTTTTATTTTTCCAAACATAGTGTGCCGGCACCTCACTATATAAAAGATTTCTTGCAAAATCATATTTTTTACAAAGTTCAAAAAATGCTAAGAGAGTAGTTTTTGGTGGATTTTGTACTTTATCTACAACAGTATCAGGGGTAAAATAAACCCTTTGACCGTTCTCGAGATGGACAGCTAGGTGCATAACTGGTGGATACCTTTCATGAATTGCGAAGCATAATATTCTCCATGCAGCTTCTGAACTGCTAATATAGCGCCCTGTTTCGTAATTGGTTACTTCATCCCATTCATTTTCTACACCAAATGTTGCTTGATCACTTCCCTTGTTAACATATTTGCAGATATATTTAATAGACTTAACAGAATTGCATAACTCAACATTAATGTGAGCAATAAATGTTCGGGACAGAATGGGGTTGTACGGAATTACCCACCGATTATCAAGGTCTATTCCGTTAATATTAACTGTATGGCCACCATCAGACTGAGATCGTCTACGGTACAGGGGATAGCCATCATCAGCAGTTAAAGTCTCCTTGCATAATGGACGTGGGTACATCTTATTACAATTTCCGCTATTCATACATGGTGATTTTCTGTTCATATTTCCACATGGTCCATGAATCATTGTTGACTTAATTACTTCATAAAGAGCTTGATCATGGTTTCGATCAGGAATCTCAGCACTTATAATGCTGTCGATTTGTGAAGGCATGATTTTGTCTTTAAGCCATAGTAAAATGTGGGCGTGAGGTAATCCCCGTTTTTGCCACTCCACTGTGTACATGAGCCAAAAATACAGCCTTTAGTCAAGAGATGTATCATTTTTTTTAGTTTTATGTGGAAAACTCTTGCAATGATATCGTGTCTATCTTGAGCCCGTTGTGTACCAATTAATGCTTCTTGTATATCTGCCCACTTTGGGTTGCATGTGAACGTTATAAAAAGATCAGGACGACCATAATGACGTACATATGTCATGGCGTCCTGTGTTCTTTCGTGCATATAACGGGGCCCTCCTGTAAAAGTTGAAGGTAGCACCACCAATTTACCCACATCATTAATTTGTCCATCTCCTTTGCGTACAGCGTCCCGAAGGTGTATGTACTCTTCCGTTCGCAGTTTACTTTGGTTGTATCTAATAAAATTAAGTCTTTCTGTCTCTATCTTAGCATATACATCAACCAAATATTGATTAAGAAGACTGCGATAGAGTAAAATATGATTTTCTTGGCCCTCTCTTTCCATAATCTGATAAGAATAAAAGTCTGAAGCAGAAACCGTTTTCTTTAAAGGAGTTTTTGTATTGGGATCGAATTGGGGAATGTTAATGGAGTAGCCATCTTCTCCACGACAGAAAATCAGTGGATATTGTAAAGTGTCATACGAACGATGTGTCTCGCTGATTCGCTTCAACTTAGAGTTTCTACTGTGAAGAACGATGTCTCGTTTTTCAAATTCCTGACCAACAATCAACAAAGCCACTTCACTTGATGTTGGTGCATTATATCGGCCTTTATGTTCAGATGAAGGTTTTCTTTTTGCATTGATCACAACTTTAAACTCCTCGCCTTTTGGAGCATTCTCCATTGCGGTTTTAAAATCTCTTATATAAGGATTATGATTGTGTAAAAGTTTTTGAAGTTGTAAAATTATGCTAGCATTTAAATTAGGAATTACTTGGGATCTAATTTTTGACTCTTTTTCATCATCACCAACAAAATAAATCTGTAAAAATGATGGGGTTTCCTGCGAAGAAGGTAAAAGACTGCCAATTCTATGGTAAATCTGGCCTTGGATCTTAAAGGTTGGCATAAAGTTTCCTTCACGTACCTCATTTGCACCAAAAGACGTCATTTGAAAACAGCTATTGTATTTTCTAATATTTGTTAAAAAATGTTTAGACTCTGGATGATTGTTAGTAAGGAGGCTTTGTAGTGGTTCAGGAACCTGTTCATGGTGAGGGAGTTTAACTTTTCCATTCAAACAACAAAGACCTGGGCTTTCCTCTTTCCATTTTTTTGCATAACAATGTTTACAAATATTTTGTTCACCCATAGAAACAATCCTGTCATTAATGTAATCGGTATTGCAGTTATAATTAAATCCTGATAAAAATTTAACTTTCCATGGTATTAATCGTCTATTCTCATTATATATTTTAACAGCTTTTTGATTGACATTAGGTTTTTCTTCTGTATATTTTTTTACTGCCTTCCTATTGACATCAGGGTTCCTATCTGTATATTTCTTTACGGCTTTCCTATTAACATCAGGATTCCTATCTGTATAATTCTTTACGGCTTTCCTATTAACATCAGGATTCTTCCCCGTATATTTCTTTACTGCCTCTCTATGAACATCAGGGTTTTTGTCTTCATATTTTTTAACGGCTTTCCTATGTTTTTGAACCTTACCTATATTTGTGAATCTTGCACGGCGTTTTTTTCCTCTTTTTTTATCATTAGTTTGTTGAAAGTTTGATAAATTTACAGAGTCATCAGATTTGTGAATGTTGATATTCACATTAGTTTGGTACTGGCTATTGGAAATATAGTTCATATCAGAAGAAGGGAATGCACTGTGAGTTTTATCATTGGCAAGGATTGTATCATTTAGTGTAGTGTCGTCAAAGCTATCAACATTGGGCTGTTGTAGGTGATGAGTGTCATATTGAGGTGTAAGTGGTTCAAAATGTGCTGACATCATATTGCCAGTGCACCTAAACCGTAATATGGGCCTTCCCTCGACATATGCAAGAGGTTCTAAAATTATATTTCCATCACGATGTATCACAAGATGGTATGGAAATATTTCTTCGGCTGCCTTAATTTCACATGGGGTGGCATATGTTGTGTGAAGGGACATGCTCGCCTGGTACTCAGCTTGGCTTGTATAAATGTTTCCACAAGGCAACATTGTAAACAGTTGTAACCGTTGCCAGTTATTACAAACATGTTGTACGACACTTTGTCGCAATTGATACGCCTGCAAGAAATTTCCAAAGAGGAAGTATGATAATGAATAGAAAAAGCATGAACCATCACCTTTAGTAGGTACTATACGATGAGGCACCATATAATTGTCAATAACAATAGGCTCCATTTTGCATCATACTTAACATGTTAAAACTGTCCCAATATCACAAATTTATAGCATGTGTTGAATTAAATTTGAGAACAATAAAATAAACAAAGAAATAAAAACAAATAAATAAATAAAGAAACAATAATTAAAACTCACTTACATTATTGAAACAGTGTTCATACACAATGTTCACTTAACATGTTAAAACTTTATTTAAAAAAATATTATAATCACAAATGTTTAACACGTGTTGAAGTAAATATGATTAGAAAGTAAAACTCAAGTACATTAATAAAGTAGTATTCAAACAAAGATAAATATGCTTTAACAGTATAATAAGTTTTAACTCATTACATATGAACAAACTTTAGCTGAAATTATTTATGTTTAGATCAGCTGTTTTTTAAACAATGATTAAAACATATGGCTAAGTTTTAATTCATTACACATTAACAAACTTTAGCAGAAATTATTTATGTTTAGATCAGCTATTTTTTAACATATGGCTGTCAATACTTTGTGTTATCTCCAGTACCAGGAGACCGAGCTAAAGCTCGATTATGAGCAGGGCAATGATTTCAATAATTATTGAATGTTTAAAAAATATACAAACAGTTTATTTATGTGTGCACCGACAAAATTATAAAATTTTAAACAGGCCTAAAATATGTTAACAACAATTAGGCCTAATTATTAATTGCAGAATTATTCATACACTCAAAACTATGCTATAGAAATGTGGCAGGCCTATATTAAAAAAATTATTAATTTGAATTTAATTTCTATTAACTTTTACTTTTTTTCTAACAAGTTAAATTTTGAAATCAGCCATTTAATGTATTAAGAATAATTACAGGATTATGAACATCGTTATAGACCAGTTTTAAAACTGCCGTTTTCGAGAAAATATTTACAAATATAAAATTTTCACTCATTAAGTTTGGGTTAAAAGATTTAATTCAGTAAAAACAACCCGAATATAAGAAACAGCTGTTCATTAATAAATATTGGATTATTGAGTTTAGAGGTTAGGCCTATAACATTAAACAACTATATAAAGGGTAAGTTTATTTAGCTGAAGTATCAGTTGCCATGGTAACTAAAAGTAGATACAACTAAAATTTTTGGGAACGGCAACTCGTAAATTAATACATTTTTAATATAAACAAATTTTTTTTTGGTAACCATTTGAGATAGAAGAAAATGTTAAATACAAAAAATGTAGATAATTTAATTCCACACAAACGACTTTCCATCAAATAATATAAGATCTGATCTTTGGTTTTACCGCTATGGCAAAAAATATAAAGCCATTACAAAACCGTTTTTGGGAATGACAACTCTTAAATTAGTACTTTTTTCAACTACAAACTAATTTTGTTTGGTAACTGTGTGAGATAGAAGAAAATGTTAAATACAAAAGTTGTAGATAATTTAATTCTACGCCAACGATTTTGCATCAAATTTAAGATCCGATCTTTCGTTTTCCCGTTATAGCAAAAAAAGGAAACTCAATACAAAACCATTTTTGGGAATGGCATCTCGTAAATTAATACTTTTTTTCTACTATAAAATAATTTTTTTTGTAACCGTTCGAGATAGAAGAAAATGTTAAATACAGAAGGTGTAGATAATTTAATTCCACACAAACGACTTTCCATCAAATATACAATCCGATCTTTGGTTTTACCGCTATAGCCAGAAATATAAAGCCATTACAAAACCGTTTTTGGGAATGACAACTCTTAAATTAGTATTTTTTCAACTATAAACTAATTTTGTTTGGTAACCGTTCGCGATAGAAAAAAATGTTAAA
>JAGFPH010020347.1:3547-14318 GCA_018207615.1 Philaenus spumarius
TTTCCCCCCCCCCCACCAAACCCCTCTAAAATTTCGATTTTTTTTAAAACCTTTCTTAGCGAGCACCTAAGACCCTAGAGGAAGCTACATACCAAATTTCGTTCCAATCCTTTCAGTACTTTTTGAGAAATCGTGATCAGTGAGTCAGTGGTGGCTTTTATATAAATAAAGATATATTATTTTCTTTATTGTATGTTCTTTAATTTTTCTAACGTTAATAAACCTGGGTAATTTAAAAAGTTATTTTTGAAACTAAAACTAAATGTACATCGAAGTATAAAAACAAAAGTTTGATTGTTAATGGTAGTGATACACAATTTTGTATTTCTACAACATACCACATAGGTAACCTTCCTCTTAAGGTATTATTCTCTTCGAACTAGCAAATTTTAAAATAATTCTTTTCATAACATAAAAAAGCCTCTTTAACCTGGTTATTAACAGCAGTTATTTTAAACGCGGCACAAATAAACAATTTCTTGTATATATTGACTCCGAATCTTGAAGTCTCCGGTTTTGAATCGGGACGAAAACCATGGATGTTGTATAGTTGGAAAAGTTAAAACGTAAAAAATGTTATCCCGTCACTAATTTTTTCTCAGAAAAAAAAACATAAATAAACCTTTTTGGTCGGTTCCTGAAACTTTAAAAGCTGTTTTACAAAATACGTAATAATATGTAAAACTTGGTTTTTGCTTATAAAATATATTACCTTGTAACAAATGTTTGTTTCAATAATTTAAAAAGAAGAAACAAGTAGACCTTTTGGTGTCAAAATAATTCACTTGGAAAAATATTGTTTACATAATATGAAAGATATTTTTTTTCGTCAAATTATAATTAAGTTGGAGCTTATTAATGATGGTTTGGCTAAATAGCTCTCAATTTGATGAGTAAAATTGTATGGTATAAAAAGTTGTTACATGATTTAAAACTGGCAATTAATTGAAATTTTTGCTTCTTTCATAAATATTGGGTGAGTAAAAATTATATTCAAAAACAGCTCACTGAATTTGCTTCATCAAATGAAAATAATTCAAGATCACTATAGAAGAGGATTGAGGCGTTTCTTGGAAAAGCCCCAAATGTCACTTTATCATATTTGTCTAGTAGATACATAAAATGTACTAGCTTTCAAAAGGTCCACTTTAACAAACTCCTAATTTTTTTCTAAACACATTATTCATTAGACAAAAGTAATTGAATACTTCTTTTTTAGTTTTTTATCTTTAAACAAATATATATATATTTGACATCTTAAGTTAATTTTAGAAAGGTATAACGTTTTCAAAATATATATATTAAATAGTATTCTTTGTAACATAACACTGTTATTAGGTAAATTAATGAATAGTTAAATATTATCAAATTATGTTGTGTGATCGAACCCTTCTACTTCTCAGTTCACGTAGTGGTTTATGATGCAGTACAGTTAACACGTTGCACGTTTGCCTAAGTAATAAAATGTAAACATATCGCAGTTTATCAAGGCAGCATTTAGTTAATGCGCATGCTTAAAGAATTTCATTCCATAATATGCAACGTATGTTGACTTTGATGTCCCATGATCATACGTGTTTGGTTTGAGTCAAATTGCAAATTATGTTTATCAAATAATGCAATATGGAAAGACTAGTAAGTTTAAAATAACAGAAGTAACTAATAACATTACGTTATTTTTGAATTTGTGCAACTTATGACTGTATATTTCATTGCTCTATCGCTTTTTCAAAATGGTAATACGATTTTTAATTCATAATAATGAAAACTATATTTCTTTTTGTGTCGTAAAGCTTTCCCAAAACTATAAATTGTAGAATTAAACTGCATAAACTAGTTAACTTTACCTTAAATTAGTTTATGAGACGAATCCCTTTTCCTGAAATCTTTTCTTACTGTACGACTGCTGTTTCGGCCAACACTTAGTCCGACACAAATTTTACTCCAAGTGGACGTCGCCATTTTGTAAACCTTCAAACAATTATTTCACGTTAGACCGGCTAGTATTTACTAAAGTTAAATCTGGCATCCCTGTCGATATCTTGCTTTGCCATTTACCTTCTTTCCCTTTTGTCCTAATAAGGGTTTCGAATAATATTTTGGTCGGTTGGAAGACATAGAGATGTACCCATTACAGCTTTGTAAATTTTATATTCTTCCAAAGAGTTCATGAAGCATCCCTTACACTTAACATCACTTATTTAACGTAAATAAATCAATATATATCTAGAATACTTTTACGGAGTGTAAAACTAACTAACGGTTAAAACAATCTGCGTACAGTGAGTCCAGAATTACAACTGACTAACTGTAACTCTTAACTTCTGTGTTTGACATTTCTTACTTTGCTAAACTTTACTACCTTTGCAATCATAATATGATATCTGTACATTATTTCTCAACATAACTCTTCCATCCTTAAAGAGAACATCTGAAGTTGGCTAAGATATTGTCTTGGCTCCCGTGATAAACAAGTCGCCTTCCTAAGATACTTGAATCCTGTGTCCATATTATATGGCTCATGGCACATCATATGGTTCAAGTTCCACAACCTGTAACTGACCTGGTTAACCTGTAATTCCGGAGCATACGATTTCTAGGATGTCTTTTATTAATATTAGTTGAATGAATACAAATTTAGGTTATTATATTCTATGTCCACATCACTTACTTTTTTTAAATAGATTCCTTGTAGAGTAACTGTATTTGCTTCTTTATCACTGGTTACGTTTAGAGTTTAACTTTTTGGGAATATTGTTAAACAGTGCTCGTATTTGGGGTACATTATGACTAATTTCAAGATGCACATATTTGCACTGATTTGGGGTACCATTGTTTATGATGGATTCTTCACACACAAGCTCCAAAATGGTGAGTAACCTGATTAAATGTGCATATTTGGGCATTATGGATTCCTCTATCACGTTTAACACTTAATCGCAATATGGTGGTCTTATGGACACACACAATCCTAAATATATCCTAACTCTAGGAATCAGGATTACACAATTTTATTCGTACAAAGTTGATCCAACAATTGGTAAGTTATAAAGTATATAATTTTCTTGGAACTAATTTTACAATTTATTACCAATAAATTTTATATTTCCCAAATAGCCTTTAATTTAGGTTCTATGGGTAACCTCTTGTCATAATAAGTTGTTATATTTATTTAATTATACAGGTTTAGCGCGAATATTGTCCAATTGGTGCAATATATTAAATTTTACAAAAAGTTCATGAATTTTCAACATCTTGTAACATAATGCTAGATAGCAGTGTTTCCCAACCTGTTGTAGAGCGAGGAACCCTACAGTACTTATTTTTTTCTGAGGAACCACCTTAGAACTAAAATGAGACATTTAATTTTTGTCAAATATCAAAAGCATGCTACTTTTATAGCTTTTCAAATATGTATACAGAATTAAAAGCAACTGTAAGAACAAAATAATATATTAATCACCCAAAAAAAGAAGGGGGAAAACACACTGACGTACAAGTAGTTATTTTCAATGTTAACATTTCACCTAAACTTAAGGAGAAGGCTGAGCTTATTTGCGTGAGAAAAGTTGTCAAAATCAGATTCAATTTTCGAAAGTTGTATCCGCATGTTTGCCTCAGGATTGTGTTTACTTCTTCAGTCAGTCTTTGTAAGAGCATTTTTACAAAATCCTACCTCACAATTCGGTAAGTTGTAGCAATGGTAATTTTTTACAGCACAATTCTCAATGTCTGTGTATTCTCATCAAAGCAGACCAAAAGTCTAACAAAGCAGCCGAGTTAAAAGTAGTTTTCAGGTTCCCATCAGCTGCCATATCAATATGTTCAATTTGTTTTACAGTTAGAGTTTGATGTAAATTCTCGATTGTGACAGAATAGATTGCGACACCAACTTATATCCTCGTCTCGTGTTGGTAAATATTCTTTGAATGAAACTTGTAAATTCTGAAGATGGTTGGTTATATTTAAATTAACTTCTGCTAAAAGCGGAGTCTTTGACTTGGATAAAAAATCATGGAGTGTAGAAAAGGGCACTGTTATTCCTCTGTATTATATGTAAGATTTCCAAAACTGTATTTTTTTAATTTGGCTTCAATTTTGCCGTAAGTGAAAATACGTTGACAGTATTCGTTCGAGATTCGAAAACATATCAGCAAGATATTCAGAAGGTTGTAACCACTTGACTTCAGTTAATCTTGATTACAATTCAAACTAGAAGTCATTAAGAAACGTCAAAACCTTATATTGCAGACTATAGAGGGGTACCAAAACTTTTCCTCAAGATAACCACCGCACTTATAAAGCAAGAGCGAGATGAACTGACCTCCCATTTCTTCACAGAGAGCAGCAACAATTTAAAGGCCTGGACTTTATGAAATTTACGATTTTTACTGTTTCGTCCAAAACATTTTCAATGCTGAGTGGAATTACTACTAATGCTTGTCTATCAATAACACAGGGGCTACCTTCAATTTCTGGAACGACATTTTTAGCACGTGCAATAAATCCAGAATATTTACCAGTCTTTGCTTGTGCACCGTCGCTGCATGTATTATGCATTTACATATCAATATTATTGCAGATATTATTATTAAGGATTTCATTGCATCCTTTTCGGTGATATAAGAATCGATTACGAAAAACTGATTACAAATTTCTACTCCCCAAATATGAATTCTTTTTAATATATATTTAACTATCCCAATGGATCAACCTGCAGAAACTGATTCTAATCCAGAATTTACACAATTATCCCTTTTATCCACAAACTGTGTCCTCGCCTTTACTCTGTCCTGGTGGTTCTGATAATCGGACAGCTCAGCTTCCTCGCCTTGAGGTCCACCTGGGCTGGCACACCTTTGGTTTCTCCTTGACGCCCACGCCGGCGTCTGCACCCCGAAGCAACGGTCTCCCAAGAATTCTCGTTTCACCCAAGAACTTTTCCCAAAAGACCTCCTTTCTAATGTGTTCTGTCTATTTAAACGCAATGTTCCCCCTCTCAGTTTTCCCTGTTTTGTCTTTGTATTACTATGGTAGCTTACTTATCAAAGCCATTCAGCAATTTTACATAAATTCTACTTACACAACTACAACTACCTACTCTATATAACATAATTGTGCAACTCTACCATTGTCAAGTTGTCAACAACTCATTCTATTTCGTAACAGTACTCACAGTGATTTGTTTTTAAGTGCCTCAGAAGTTTTTCTGGAGCTATGAGCTGTTGTTAAAAGTGTTTAGACAATTCACATCCTATCAGTACGAACAGTAGATTTACCAACAAAAACAAAACCATAGAACAAATATTCATGGCAGTATTTTTTTTATTTTTATTTTCTTATTTTCAATATAGCCTAAACAAAATTGAATTTGTATGCGCATTGCTTCTATTAGTGTTACATTAAATCTCTCCATGACTGTTTCAAGTCTTGTCTTCTTTTCAAAGTTAAACCATTTATCCATAGTAAATAAATATTCCACTCTGTTACTGTTTGTTCACTAACTAGTCACACTTCACAAGATTAACGCTCTATCGGTAACTAGGTAACCTGAGTGCGCAAGATGTTTAAAGTGGGGTACGCGTGGCAAATGCTTTGATCATTTTTGTCAGTTTTGTTGCTTTGATAACTTTTACAATAGATAACGAGTAATTATAGAGAATAAGATTTGTTTTAAAACGTATAAAAGAAGAATTAGACATTATGTTTCAGTTTATTAAAATGTTTAAATTTATTGAAATTGAAATAATTTTGTAACTAGAATTGACTCAAAACATCAGGAATTTCGTGGAATTTCAAATTCTTAACATAAAGGTTATTGACTTCACAAATTTCAACATTTTTCCTCCAGCTTTTACTTTAAAAGGTCTTAATCGCCTTGATTAATATTTTATAAAGAACAGTTTATATTATGTTTATCAGCCTTTAGGTGCGATATAAATTATATTCCATGTTTTAAAATGTACACTTTTCCGCCCTCTAAATCATATGTTAGTAAAACAGCTGCACCAACAACAATGCATCAATGAACTTCCATGTCTGAGGAATAAACTCATTCAGAAAGTTTGTATGTTTGGGAGTGTTGTGAGTTTGTACACTTAATTTTTATTTAATTGAGCTCCATAAGTTCTTTAACGATTTTATAATTAAACTCAATTCCAATGTCAGAAACGATAATCTCTGGTGTACCACACCTTGTAAAATGGTCACTCAACTTCTCACTTATCTCGATAGCACGCTGACTTCCGAGTCTATACATATCTGCAGGTGTCTGGAGAAGGTGTAAATTACTGTCAGAAACTTTACCTTGTCAAAGTTTGTAGTGCCGATAAACAACATTTCCATAGGCCTGCATGCTGTAGGCGTAAACGTTATCTCTGCATTTAGTGAAGCCATTTCACATTTAGCTTGTATAAACATTTGTCACAGTTTTCAATAAACTCTTGTACATTATTCCTGATATTTGTCCAATAATATCTCCTTCTAATTTGATTGTACGTTTCAGTAATACCTCTAAGGTTTGTTTTATTTACGTCATATTTATTTATAAATTCTTCAATCCTCTACAGAATTAGTTCATCCAATAATTTTTCGTTGCATTTTACTAAGTTTAATTTGGAGCTTTTAAAGTTCATGTTTTAAAATTCATAGCTACAAATGTTAAAGCTTCAGTCCTGGAATCCTTTTCAGAGTCACAATTTAACTTTAATGTTAAATTTTGAATCAATACAAAGTGAGGAATGTAAAAATATATATTTAGTTGCATTCACAATATCACATGTTTCATTTTTTAATAAAATATGATATACATATTTTTTTTTATATAACTCACAATCGTACAAAACTTCAGGTTTTAACTCACAACTTTGCATAACCATATTAACCTCACACTAAATTTGATAGATTTTAAACTAATAAGTATCAAGCTTAAACCCAAAGTGCAAAATAATATATTTAACTAAAAATTACTTTAAAATAATAAAATTATGATGGTTAAATAATACAAAAATATATAATTTTAATTGTAGTATTACTTTGATTGATATTTGATAAAACAATTGTTTTTCATTACACACATACAGTTTGCATTTGCACTCATTAATCTAGATCTGGCATTTCACCCTGGATACATATACTTTGATGAAAAACTGTAATTTTTACAAGTGACCATCGAATCCCATCTCCGCGATTGCTTGAGGTGCCACCTTCCTACTCCATTTTGTTTAAGGCTCACCTTATATTAGACTCATCACTTTTCATTTGTGTAGGTCTATTTATACTAGTTTTATTACTATGGGACATTTTTGTATTATTGAATTTAAAATAATAAATTAACATGTTAGCGCTTCTTCTAAACTACTTGAGTTTTGAGTTCTCATTAGGTAGGATTTTGCAAACTTCTAATAAAAGTATTTATACTGTTTGTTTAATACAAATACTCTCTGTATTTACTGTGTATGTAATATGCAGATTTAGTAGTTTTTGTATACATTCATAAATTTATTTTCAAATAGAATTCAATGCATTCTTTTTTTAACTTTGATATTTCTAGATTAAGTGTAAAACAATCAACAAGATAAGTACACAACAATATTTTGTTTACATTCGTCATTGAATCCATAAATGTGTTTTGGAACTTACAACTACAGGTATGCATTCCAAAAACCTTCAGGATTTTAACTTAGATAGAATTTAGAAACAATTTTGTCGTACATAGAAATAAATCTAGTTAACATAGTTTTATTTAGTTTAATATTATTACAACTGTTATAGTGTATCATTTCTAAAAATTCCTTTTTAACATTGGAGTTGTCATCTTTGATTTTTTTAGATTAAACCAATCATTATTAAATAATACATATTTAGATTACGTAGTATCTAATAATAATTCGACCACGCAGCTGAACCGATTTCATATATGAAATTTATATATGTTTTTAGGTTTCAGACAACTATTTGGGAAATTGATCTACTCACGAAGGTGCTGCCAGCATGTACCAAATATATTGCCATCGGTCACCACGGTAAAAGCCGTGGATTTAATTCTGGTACTTTCGCGGTATTTTACGTTTTGATTGTTTTTGGGGGAACCAGATGGGCTATAAGGTCGCGTAAAAAAAACAAAATGTGCAGAATTATTTCGTATGTCTATTTTTTTAAAGAAAACTAAATGTTTTCAAAAAAATTTAATTCTAGTACGAAAAATCTCTTAAAATGTTTACTTCCGGTCAAAAATTTGGTCTACTTCGGTCAATTTTTTTGGCAAACGAACTCGTCCAAACGACTTAAAAAAATAACCTGTGTATTAAATTTGGACCAAATTGGACATAAAATGCGTCCGTTACAGTGCGCACATATACATGTTACTTCCGGTCACAAATTTGATCTACTTCCGGTAAATTTTTTGGCTAACAAACTCGTCCAGGCAACTTAAAAAACCAACCTGTGTACAAAATTTGGACCAAATCGGACCTTAAATGCGTCCGTTAGAGTGCGCAAACTTATACATAAAGTTACTTCCGGTCAAAAATGTTGTCTAGTTCCCGTCAATGTTTTTAGCTAACGAACTCGTCCAAGCGACTTAGAAAACCAACCTGTGTATCAAATTTGGACCAAATCGGACATAAAATGCAACCGTTACAGTGCGCACACATATATACATGGTACTTCTGGTCAAAAATGTGGACTACTTCCGATCAATATTTTTGGCTAACGAAAGCGTTCAAGTGACTTAGACAACCAACGTGTGTACCAAATTTGGACCAAATCAGACGTAACATTTGTCTGTTAGAGTGCGCACACATACATACATAAATATATACATATAAATATATATATATGATTTTAATCACACCCCAAAACGTGTTCTGGGGACCATGATCGGTGCTCGTTTGCTACTCCCGACCTTGGGTCTAACCATTAGGGCCGCTGTATTAGCTCATTTTTCCTATGGAAATTCGCTAATAATAGATACATGATATATTATACACCAAATTATTGATTGTTATTTACAACTGTGTTTACTCACAGAATCCAAATATATATGTCCATATTGAATGGGTCGTACATATCGTTCTCCCTTTCGTTGTGTAGTGCTGTCTTAGGAGATACCCTTCAGTAAAGCTCGTGGTACTTACGATTTTCTCAGAGCTAACAGTCTCGGCCCGTCTAAAAATTATTCGCACCAATTTTCACAATGTCCACAGTCCGGCTAACGGTTAAAATCGAAAAAGTAAAAATTCAGTTTTGCGAAGTGAGCCAGTCTTTGGTACGTTAGGTTTTAAAAATAATTTTCTATGTTTTTAACTCTCTTCATTTGTTACTATCAGATTCTAAAATATACCTAAAACGTATTGTTTGACCAAATATGTTTCTAATATAAACAAACTAGTTAGAATACTTTTACGGAGTTTAAATTAAAATTTTAACAACAATATGCAGGTTCATAATTACAACTGACCAACTATTTCTCGTGATTCTCGTACTTACTTTGCTAAGCAATGCTACGTTTACAACCATTATAAGCAATAATGTGTACAGCTAGAAATTATTTCTTAACTTAACTACTTTTATACTAATCCGTAGACTACGAAATAGAATTTAAATTAATTGTGTATTAAATCTAAAAAGTGGAATACAAACATTTATCCCACAACATACCATCTATTGGTTTCATATCTCTGCTTATTTACCCTTAACACATGTATCTGTGCTTTAACAGATAACATATTTTTGACTTGATTATGTTTAATGTATTTCATATTGAATAAATATTGTATGACTTTAAGCTAGGCTTCGCAGAAGACAACAACGGTTTTATTCAACATACAAATACGAGTGTCTACTTATTCTCTTTATTAGATTCAATCTAAATAAATCTAGCAAAGCGTTTACTTGGCCTATTTTACTATAGCAGGGTTTCCAGGAATATCGTTTTGACCATGAATAAAAGACAATGCAGTTTAAGCTAGTAACTCAAACACAAATTGAGGGAACATTTCAAACAGGAAAATGTATAAGATGTGACTAATTCAATGTTATTATTATTATTACAAATTTAGATTTTAGAATGTACTGTACAAAAATACATATATGTAAAATAATTTAAATATATAAAGTGCGCCAAAAATTAACAAAACTAAATTTTATTATTATTTTTGTATGATTTAATATGTCAATACATTTACTTTCACTGAATAAGAAAATATAATATTTTTAAAAGTGATTTTCTTTTCATTTATCTTTAGTTTCAACTGAGTTGTGGCGTTATGAAAATCTATATATTTTAAACACAAAATTAAACGTTTTCTGCAGAGATGAGCGAATAATGATTTATTTGGCATTTAAAGTGAAGGTTGTATTGGAAACGTTCTGACAAGTGTAAAGCAAAATTTACTATGTCTATGCCTACATATTCTTAATTTGTACACAAATAATTCGAACCAAATTTTACTTTAACATTTAAAATCTAATAATATACACAATAATATACACAATAATATAACTTTATAACCAATTTAAGAATTGGTTAATAAGAATTTAAGTAACCAAACTACACATCAATTCAAAGTCTAGGACCTAAATTAATAACCATAATATGTGTACAAATTGATCCAAATATTAGTATTTGCAGCAAGTGATGATTTTTTCAGTCATTTTCAATACCTAAAATATATTTCATAGACCATATCTACAATATAAAAGTAAAATTTCTACCCAATTTTACGTTTTTAACTAAATAAATAATGGAGAATTAACAATGGGGCTTTTC
>JAGFPH010020348.1:3547-14318 GCA_018207615.1 Philaenus spumarius
TTTCCCCCCCCCCCACCAAACCCCTCTAAAATTTCGATTTTTTTTAAAACCTTTCTTAGCGAGCACCTAAGACCCTAGAGGAAGCTACATACCAAATTTCGTTCCAATCCTTTCAGTACTTTTTGAGAAATCGTGATCAGTGAGTCAGTGGTGGCTTTTATATAAATAAAGATATATTATTTTCTTTATTGTATGTTCTTTAATTTTTCTAACGTTAATAAACCTGGGTAATTTAAAAAGTTATTTTTGAAACTAAAACTAAATGTACATCGAAGTATAAAAACAAAAGTTTGATTGTTAATGGTAGTGATACACAATTTTGTATTTCTACAACATACCACATAGGTAACCTTCCTCTTAAGGTATTATTCTCTTCGAACTAGCAAATTTTAAAATAATTCTTTTCATAACATAAAAAAGCCTCTTTAACCTGGTTATTAACAGCAGTTATTTTAAACGCGGCACAAATAAACAATTTCTTGTATATATTGACTCCGAATCTTGAAGTCTCCGGTTTTGAATCGGGACGAAAACCATGGATGTTGTATAGTTGGAAAAGTTAAAACGTAAAAAATGTTATCCCGTCACTAATTTTTTCTCAGAAAAAAAAACATAAATAAACCTTTTTGGTCGGTTCCTGAAACTTTAAAAGCTGTTTTACAAAATACGTAATAATATGTAAAACTTGGTTTTTGCTTATAAAATATATTACCTTGTAACAAATGTTTGTTTCAATAATTTAAAAAGAAGAAACAAGTAGACCTTTTGGTGTCAAAATAATTCACTTGGAAAAATATTGTTTACATAATATGAAAGATATTTTTTTTCGTCAAATTATAATTAAGTTGGAGCTTATTAATGATGGTTTGGCTAAATAGCTCTCAATTTGATGAGTAAAATTGTATGGTATAAAAAGTTGTTACATGATTTAAAACTGGCAATTAATTGAAATTTTTGCTTCTTTCATAAATATTGGGTGAGTAAAAATTATATTCAAAAACAGCTCACTGAATTTGCTTCATCAAATGAAAATAATTCAAGATCACTATAGAAGAGGATTGAGGCGTTTCTTGGAAAAGCCCCAAATGTCACTTTATCATATTTGTCTAGTAGATACATAAAATGTACTAGCTTTCAAAAGGTCCACTTTAACAAACTCCTAATTTTTTTCTAAACACATTATTCATTAGACAAAAGTAATTGAATACTTCTTTTTTAGTTTTTTATCTTTAAACAAATATATATATATTTGACATCTTAAGTTAATTTTAGAAAGGTATAACGTTTTCAAAATATATATATTAAATAGTATTCTTTGTAACATAACACTGTTATTAGGTAAATTAATGAATAGTTAAATATTATCAAATTATGTTGTGTGATCGAACCCTTCTACTTCTCAGTTCACGTAGTGGTTTATGATGCAGTACAGTTAACACGTTGCACGTTTGCCTAAGTAATAAAATGTAAACATATCGCAGTTTATCAAGGCAGCATTTAGTTAATGCGCATGCTTAAAGAATTTCATTCCATAATATGCAACGTATGTTGACTTTGATGTCCCATGATCATACGTGTTTGGTTTGAGTCAAATTGCAAATTATGTTTATCAAATAATGCAATATGGAAAGACTAGTAAGTTTAAAATAACAGAAGTAACTAATAACATTACGTTATTTTTGAATTTGTGCAACTTATGACTGTATATTTCATTGCTCTATCGCTTTTTCAAAATGGTAATACGATTTTTAATTCATAATAATGAAAACTATATTTCTTTTTGTGTCGTAAAGCTTTCCCAAAACTATAAATTGTAGAATTAAACTGCATAAACTAGTTAACTTTACCTTAAATTAGTTTATGAGACGAATCCCTTTTCCTGAAATCTTTTCTTACTGTACGACTGCTGTTTCGGCCAACACTTAGTCCGACACAAATTTTACTCCAAGTGGACGTCGCCATTTTGTAAACCTTCAAACAATTATTTCACGTTAGACCGGCTAGTATTTACTAAAGTTAAATCTGGCATCCCTGTCGATATCTTGCTTTGCCATTTACCTTCTTTCCCTTTTGTCCTAATAAGGGTTTCGAATAATATTTTGGTCGGTTGGAAGACATAGAGATGTACCCATTACAGCTTTGTAAATTTTATATTCTTCCAAAGAGTTCATGAAGCATCCCTTACACTTAACATCACTTATTTAACGTAAATAAATCAATATATATCTAGAATACTTTTACGGAGTGTAAAACTAACTAACGGTTAAAACAATCTGCGTACAGTGAGTCCAGAATTACAACTGACTAACTGTAACTCTTAACTTCTGTGTTTGACATTTCTTACTTTGCTAAACTTTACTACCTTTGCAATCATAATATGATATCTGTACATTATTTCTCAACATAACTCTTCCATCCTTAAAGAGAACATCTGAAGTTGGCTAAGATATTGTCTTGGCTCCCGTGATAAACAAGTCGCCTTCCTAAGATACTTGAATCCTGTGTCCATATTATATGGCTCATGGCACATCATATGGTTCAAGTTCCACAACCTGTAACTGACCTGGTTAACCTGTAATTCCGGAGCATACGATTTCTAGGATGTCTTTTATTAATATTAGTTGAATGAATACAAATTTAGGTTATTATATTCTATGTCCACATCACTTACTTTTTTTAAATAGATTCCTTGTAGAGTAACTGTATTTGCTTCTTTATCACTGGTTACGTTTAGAGTTTAACTTTTTGGGAATATTGTTAAACAGTGCTCGTATTTGGGGTACATTATGACTAATTTCAAGATGCACATATTTGCACTGATTTGGGGTACCATTGTTTATGATGGATTCTTCACACACAAGCTCCAAAATGGTGAGTAACCTGATTAAATGTGCATATTTGGGCATTATGGATTCCTCTATCACGTTTAACACTTAATCGCAATATGGTGGTCTTATGGACACACACAATCCTAAATATATCCTAACTCTAGGAATCAGGATTACACAATTTTATTCGTACAAAGTTGATCCAACAATTGGTAAGTTATAAAGTATATAATTTTCTTGGAACTAATTTTACAATTTATTACCAATAAATTTTATATTTCCCAAATAGCCTTTAATTTAGGTTCTATGGGTAACCTCTTGTCATA
Organism: Philaenus spumarius; assembly: GCA_018207615.1. Lineage (NCBI taxonomy): Eukaryota > Metazoa > Arthropoda > Insecta > Hemiptera > Aphrophoridae > Philaenus > Philaenus spumarius. The sequence goes on from JAGFPH010020348.1 coordinate 6,702, forward strand.
ATAAGTTGTTATATTTATTTAATTATACAGGTTTAGCGCGAATATTGTCCAATTGGTGCAATATATTAAATTTTACAAAAAGTTCATGAATTTTCAACATCTTGTAACATAATGCTAGATAGCAGTGTTTCCCAACCTGTTGTAGAGCGAGGAACCCTACAGTACTTATTTTTTTCTGAGGAACCACCTTAGAACTAAAATGAGACATTTAATTTTTGTCAAATATCAAAAGCATGCTACTTTTATAGCTTTTCAAATATGTATACAGAATTAAAAGCAACTGTAAGAACAAAATAATATATTAATCACCCAAAAAAAGAAGGGGGAAAACACACTGACGTACAAGTAGTTATTTTCAATGTTAACATTTCACCTAAACTTAAGGAGAAGGCTGAGCTTATTTGCGTGAGAAAAGTTGTCAAAATCAGATTCAATTTTCGAAAGTTGTATCCGCATGTTTGCCTCAGGATTGTGTTTACTTCTTCAGTCAGTCTTTGTAAGAGCATTTTTACAAAATCCTACCTCACAATTCGGTAAGTTGTAGCAATGGTAATTTTTTACAGCACAATTCTCAATGTCTGTGTATTCTCATCAAAGCAGACCAAAAGTCTAACAAAGCAGCCGAGTTAAAAGTAGTTTTCAGGTTCCCATCAGCTGCCATATCAATATGTTCAATTTGTTTTACAGTTAGAGTTTGATGTAAATTCTCGATTGTGACAGAATAGATTGCGACACCAACTTATATCCTCGTCTCGTGTTGGTAAATATTCTTTGAATGAAACTTGTAAATTCTGAAGATGGTTGGTTATATTTAAATTAACTTCTGCTAAAAGCGGAGTCTTTGACTTGGATAAAAAATCATGGAGTGTAGAAAAGGGCACTGTTATTCCTCTGTATTATATGTAAGATTTCCAAAACTGTATTTTTTTAATTTGGCTTCAATTTTGCCGTAAGTGAAAATACGTTGACAGTATTCGTTCGAGATTCGAAAACATATCAGCAAGATATTCAGAAGGTTGTAACCACTTGACTTCAGTTAATCTTGATTACAATTCAAACTAGAAGTCATTAAGAAACGTCAAAACCTTATATTGCAGACTATAGAGGGGTACCAAAACTTTTCCTCAAGATAACCACCGCACTTATAAAGCAAGAGCGAGATGAACTGACCTCCCATTTCTTCACAGAGAGCAGCAACAATTTAAAGGCCTGGACTTTATGAAATTTACGATTTTTACTGTTTCGTCCAAAACATTTTCAATGCTGAGTGGAATTACTACTAATGCTTGTCTATCAATAACACAGGGGCTACCTTCAATTTCTGGAACGACATTTTTAGCACGTGCAATAAATCCAGAATATTTACCAGTCTTTGCTTGTGCACCGTCGCTGCATGTATTATGCATTTACATATCAATATTATTGCAGATATTATTATTAAGGATTTCATTGCATCCTTTTCGGTGATATAAGAATCGATTACGAAAAACTGATTACAAATTTCTACTCCCCAAATATGAATTCTTTTTAATATATATTTAACTATCCCAATGGATCAACCTGCAGAAACTGATTCTAATCCAGAATTTACACAATTATCCCTTTTATCCACAAACTGTGTCCTCGCCTTTACTCTGTCCTGGTGGTTCTGATAATCGGACAGCTCAGCTTCCTCGCCTTGAGGTCCACCTGGGCTGGCACACCTTTGGTTTCTCCTTGACGCCCACGCCGGCGTCTGCACCCCGAAGCAACGGTCTCCCAAGAATTCTCGTTTCACCCAAGAACTTTTCCCAAAAGACCTCCTTTCTAATGTGTTCTGTCTATTTAAACGCAATGTTCCCCCTCTCAGTTTTCCCTGTTTTGTCTTTGTATTACTATGGTAGCTTACTTATCAAAGCCATTCAGCAATTTTACATAAATTCTACTTACACAACTACAACTACCTACTCTATATAACATAATTGTGCAACTCTACCATTGTCAAGTTGTCAACAACTCATTCTATTTCGTAACAGTACTCACAGTGATTTGTTTTTAAGTGCCTCAGAAGTTTTTCTGGAGCTATGAGCTGTTGTTAAAAGTGTTTAGACAATTCACATCCTATCAGTACGAACAGTAGATTTACCAACAAAAACAAAACCATAGAACAAATATTCATGGCAGTATTTTTTTTATTTTTATTTTCTTATTTTCAATATAGCCTAAACAAAATTGAATTTGTATGCGCATTGCTTCTATTAGTGTTACATTAAATCTCTCCATGACTGTTTCAAGTCTTGTCTTCTTTTCAAAGTTAAACCATTTATCCATAGTAAATAAATATTCCACTCTGTTACTGTTTGTTCACTAACTAGTCACACTTCACAAGATTAACGCTCTATCGGTAACTAGGTAACCTGAGTGCGCAAGATGTTTAAAGTGGGGTACGCGTGGCAAATGCTTTGATCATTTTTGTCAGTTTTGTTGCTTTGATAACTTTTACAATAGATAACGAGTAATTATAGAGAATAAGATTTGTTTTAAAACGTATAAAAGAAGAATTAGACATTATGTTTCAGTTTATTAAAATGTTTAAATTTATTGAAATTGAAATAATTTTGTAACTAGAATTGACTCAAAACATCAGGAATTTCGTGGAATTTCAAATTCTTAACATAAAGGTTATTGACTTCACAAATTTCAACATTTTTCCTCCAGCTTTTACTTTAAAAGGTCTTAATCGCCTTGATTAATATTTTATAAAGAACAGTTTATATTATGTTTATCAGCCTTTAGGTGCGATATAAATTATATTCCATGTTTTAAAATGTACACTTTTCCGCCCTCTAAATCATATGTTAGTAAAACAGCTGCACCAACAACAATGCATCAATGAACTTCCATGTCTGAGGAATAAACTCATTCAGAAAGTTTGTATGTTTGGGAGTGTTGTGAGTTTGTACACTTAATTTTTATTTAATTGAGCTCCATAAGTTCTTTAACGATTTTATAATTAAACTCAATTCCAATGTCAGAAACGATAATCTCTGGTGTACCACACCTTGTAAAATGGTCACTCAACTTCTCACTTATCTCGATAGCACGCTGACTTCCGAGTCTATACATATCTGCAGGTGTCTGGAGAAGGTGTAAATTACTGTCAGAAACTTTACCTTGTCAAAGTTTGTAGTGCCGATAAACAACATTTCCATAGGCCTGCATGCTGTAGGCGTAAACGTTATCTCTGCATTTAGTGAAGCCATTTCACATTTAGCTTGTATAAACATTTGTCACAGTTTTCAATAAACTCTTGTACATTATTCCTGATATTTGTCCAATAATATCTCCTTCTAATTTGATTGTACGTTTCAGTAATACCTCTAAGGTTTGTTTTATTTACGTCATATTTATTTATAAATTCTTCAATCCTCTACAGAATTAGTTCATCCAATAATTTTTCGTTGCATTTTACTAAGTTTAATTTGGAGCTTTTAAAGTTCATGTTTTAAAATTCATAGCTACAAATGTTAAAGCTTCAGTCCTGGAATCCTTTTCAGAGTCACAATTTAACTTTAATGTTAAATTTTGAATCAATACAAAGTGAGGAATGTAAAAATATATATTTAGTTGCATTCACAATATCACATGTTTCATTTTTTAATAAAATATGATATACATATTTTTTTTTATATAACTCACAATCGTACAAAACTTCAGGTTTTAACTCACAACTTTGCATAACCATATTAACCTCACACTAAATTTGATAGATTTTAAACTAATAAGTATCAAGCTTAAACCCAAAGTGCAAAATAATATATTTAACTAAAAATTACTTTAAAATAATAAAATTATGATGGTTAAATAATACAAAAATATATAATTTTAATTGTAGTATTACTTTGATTGATATTTGATAAAACAATTGTTTTTCATTACACACATACAGTTTGCATTTGCACTCATTAATCTAGATCTGGCATTTCACCCTGGATACATATACTTTGATGAAAAACTGTAATTTTTACAAGTGACCATCGAATCCCATCTCCGCGATTGCTTGAGGTGCCACCTTCCTACTCCATTTTGTTTAAGGCTCACCTTATATTAGACTCATCACTTTTCATTTGTGTAGGTCTATTTATACTAGTTTTATTACTATGGGACATTTTTGTATTATTGAATTTAAAATAATAAATTAACATGTTAGCGCTTCTTCTAAACTACTTGAGTTTTGAGTTCTCATTAGGTAGGATTTTGCAAACTTCTAATAAAAGTATTTATACTGTTTGTTTAATACAAATACTCTCTGTATTTACTGTGTATGTAATATGCAGATTTAGTAGTTTTTGTATACATTCATAAATTTATTTTCAAATAGAATTCAATGCATTCTTTTTTTAACTTTGATATTTCTAGATTAAGTGTAAAACAATCAACAAGATAAGTACACAACAATATTTTGTTTACATTCGTCATTGAATCCATAAATGTGTTTTGGAACTTACAACTACAGGTATGCATTCCAAAAACCTTCAGGATTTTAACTTAGATAGAATTTAGAAACAATTTTGTCGTACATAGAAATAAATCTAGTTAACATAGTTTTATTTAGTTTAATATTATTACAACTGTTATAGTGTATCATTTCTAAAAATTCCTTTTTAACATTGGAGTTGTCATCTTTGATTTTTTTAGATTAAACCAATCATTATTAAATAATACATATTTAGATTACGTAGTATCTAATAATAATTCGACCACGCAGCTGAACCGATTTCATATATGAAATTTATATATGTTTTTAGGTTTCAGACAACTATTTGGGAAATTGATCTACTCACGAAGGTGCTGCCAGCATGTACCAAATATATTGCCATCGGTCACCACGGTAAAAGCCGTGGATTTAATTCTGGTACTTTCGCGGTATTTTACGTTTTGATTGTTTTTGGGGGAACCAGATGGGCTATAAGGTCGCGTAAAAAAAACAAAATGTGCAGAATTATTTCGTATGTCTATTTTTTTAAAGAAAACTAAATGTTTTCAAAAAAATTTAATTCTAGTACGAAAAATCTCTTAAAATGTTTACTTCCGGTCAAAAATTTGGTCTACTTCGGTCAATTTTTTTGGCAAACGAACTCGTCCAAACGACTTAAAAAAATAACCTGTGTATTAAATTTGGACCAAATTGGACATAAAATGCGTCCGTTACAGTGCGCACATATACATGTTACTTCCGGTCACAAATTTGATCTACTTCCGGTAAATTTTTTGGCTAACAAACTCGTCCAGGCAACTTAAAAAACCAACCTGTGTACAAAATTTGGACCAAATCGGACCTTAAATGCGTCCGTTAGAGTGCGCAAACTTATACATAAAGTTACTTCCGGTCAAAAATGTTGTCTAGTTCCCGTCAATGTTTTTAGCTAACGAACTCGTCCAAGCGACTTAGAAAACCAACCTGTGTATCAAATTTGGACCAAATCGGACATAAAATGCAACCGTTACAGTGCGCACACATATATACATGGTACTTCTGGTCAAAAATGTGGACTACTTCCGATCAATATTTTTGGCTAACGAAAGCGTTCAAGTGACTTAGACAACCAACGTGTGTACCAAATTTGGACCAAATCAGACGTAACATTTGTCTGTTAGAGTGCGCACACATACATACATAAATATATACATATAAATATATATATATGATTTTAATCACACCCCAAAACGTGTTCTGGGGACCATGATCGGTGCTCGTTTGCTACTCCCGACCTTGGGTCTAACCATTAGGGCCGCTGTATTAGCTCATTTTTCCTATGGAAATTCGCTAATAATAGATACATGATATATTATACACCAAATTATTGATTGTTATTTACAACTGTGTTTACTCACAGAATCCAAATATATATGTCCATATTGAATGGGTCGTACATATCGTTCTCCCTTTCGTTGTGTAGTGCTGTCTTAGGAGATACCCTTCAGTAAAGCTCGTGGTACTTACGATTTTCTCAGAGCTAACAGTCTCGGCCCGTCTAAAAATTATTCGCACCAATTTTCACAATGTCCACAGTCCGGCTAACGGTTAAAATCGAAAAAGTAAAAATTCAGTTTTGCGAAGTGAGCCAGTCTTTGGTACGTTAGGTTTTAAAAATAATTTTCTATGTTTTTAACTCTCTTCATTTGTTACTATCAGATTCTAAAATATACCTAAAACGTATTGTTTGACCAAATATGTTTCTAATATAAACAAACTAGTTAGAATACTTTTACGGAGTTTAAATTAAAATTTTAACAACAATATGCAGGTTCATAATTACAACTGACCAACTATTTCTCGTGATTCTCGTACTTACTTTGCTAAGCAATGCTACGTTTACAACCATTATAAGCAATAATGTGTACAGCTAGAAATTATTTCTTAACTTAACTACTTTTATACTAATCCGTAGACTACGAAATAGAATTTAAATTAATTGTGTATTAAATCTAAAAAGTGGAATACAAACATTTATCCCACAACATACCATCTATTGGTTTCATATCTCTGCTTATTTACCCTTAACACATGTATCTGTGCTTTAACAGATAACATATTTTTGACTTGATTATGTTTAATGTATTTCATATTGAATAAATATTGTATGACTTTAAGCTAGGCTTCGCAGAAGACAACAACGGTTTTATTCAACATACAAATACGAGTGTCTACTTATTCTCTTTATTAGATTCAATCTAAATAAATCTAGCAAAGCGTTTACTTGGCCTATTTTACTATAGCAGGGTTTCCAGGAATATCGTTTTGACCATGAATAAAAGACAATGCAGTTTAAGCTAGTAACTCAAACACAAATTGAGGGAACATTTCAAACAGGAAAATGTATAAGATGTGACTAATTCAATGTTATTATTATTATTACAAATTTAGATTTTAGAATGTACTGTACAAAAATACATATATGTAAAATAATTTAAATATATAAAGTGCGCCAAAAATTAACAAAACTAAATTTTATTATTATTTTTGTATGATTTAATATGTCAATACATTTACTTTCACTGAATAAGAAAATATAATATTTTTAAAAGTGATTTTCTTTTCATTTATCTTTAGTTTCAACTGAGTTGTGGCGTTATGAAAATCTATATATTTTAAACACAAAATTAAACGTTTTCTGCAGAGATGAGCGAATAATGATTTATTTGGCATTTAAAGTGAAGGTTGTATTGGAAACGTTCTGACAAGTGTAAAGCAAAATTTACTATGTCTATGCCTACATATTCTTAATTTGTACACAAATAATTCGAACCAAATTTTACTTTAACATTTAAAATCTAATAATATACACAATAATATACACAATAATATAACTTTATAACCAATTTAAGAATTGGTTAATAAGAATTTAAGTAACCAAACTACACATCAATTCAAAGTCTAGGACCTAAATTAATAACCATAATATGTGTACAAATTGATCCAAATATTAGTATTTGCAGCAAGTGATGATTTTTTCAGTCATTTTCAATACCTAAAATATATTTCATAGACCATATCTACAATATAAAAGTAAAATTTCTACCCAATTTTACGTTTTTAACTAAATAAATAATGGAGAATTAACAATGGGGCTTTTC
>JAGFPH010020349.1:0-14317 GCA_018207615.1 Philaenus spumarius
AAGTGAGCACTGATCATGGTCCCGTGACCACGACGTGATTTTCACCCTTTTCAAAACGTCTGATTGATTTGAAAGTTTGCACACTAATCAAGGACTTATGGCAATGAAATATTAATTTTGCTGGGTGTAGTAAGCGAGCACTGATCATGGTCCCGAGAACACGACGTGATTTTCACCCTTTTCAAAACGTCGGATTGATTTGAAACTTTGCTCAATTATCAAGGACCTATGGCAATGCAATATTATTTTGTTGGGTGTAGTAAGTGAGCACTGATCATTGACCCGAGAACACGACGTGATTTTTACCCTTTTGAAAACGTCTGATTGATTTGAAACTTTGCACACTTATCAAGGACCTATGGCAATGCAATATTAATTTTGTTGGGTTTAGTAAATGAGCACTGATCATGGTCCCCAGAACATGACGTGATTTTCACTCTTTTCAAAACGTCGGATTGTTTTGAAACTTTGCACACTTATCAAGGACCTATGGCAATGCAATATTAATTTTGTTGGGTGTAGTAAGTCAGCACTGATCATGGTCCCCAGAACACGTCGTGATTTTCATCCTTTTCAAAACGTCTGATTGATTTGAAACTTTGCACACTAATCAAGGACCTATGACAATGCAATATTAATTTTGTTGGGTGTAGTAAGTGAGCACTGATCATGGTCCCCAGAACACGACGTTATTTTTACCCTTTTCAAAACATCTGATTGATTTGAAACTTTGCACACTTATCAAGGACCTATGGCAATGCAATATTAATTTTGTTGGGTGTACGTAGTAAGTGAGCACTGATCATGGTCCCCAGAACACGACGTGATTTTCACCCCCTTCTAAAAATCAGATTGATTTGAAACTTTGCACACGTATCAAAGACCGATGACAATGCAATATTAATTTTGTTGGGTGTAGTAAGTGAGCACTGATCATGGTCCCCTGAACACGTTTACTGCAGTCATTAAAAATATTATATACAGGGTGATTCACGACGATATGCAGAAACTTTGAGAGTTCATTCATTTTGTTGGGTGTAGTAAGTGAGCACTGATCATGGTCCCCAGACTAACTGTGACCAAATAAACATATGCAACGATAGTATTGAAAAGTGTATTGTTTTTTCACAAAAATCGTCAATATCTTGAAAACAGTGTGTTCTAGAGCACTTTAACGATTCTTGACCCCTGTTTAGGACACACCATCTTTGCCAGATATGGGTTATACAACGGTAAAGTGTATATGCCCCTGGAGGCTCTCCCCCCAAGTCGAATTTTAACTTCTTCAAATTGGGTAAAATAAGTGAGTGACGAATGAAAAAAACACGTTATTCCGTCAGAGGTTTTTGACAATTCTCGACCACTCTTTAACTGACACTTAAATATAAACATTTTAAAATCTATTTGTCACAATTTGTCAACATTTACCATCAGACTGATTGTATTATACTTTTCTGCTTACACCATGAATTATACCCGTGCGAAGAACGGGTACGACAGCTATAATATGCCTATAATTTGATAGAGTTTGGAATTTTAATAAAAAATATAATATATAAATAACAAAAATATCACAAATATGCCTAAAGTTATATAAAATCATATCTAAATAATCTTTATAATAGTACACATTTACCAAGTTAAAAATCTCCTCAACATAGTAATGTATGCCTACATAAAGTTATTACCTTTTAAATAGTATTTTTTAAATTATTAATTTCTGACAACTAAATGCATTCTTTGTCTTTAACAACAATCGTTTAACATTGGCCTAGGCCGATTCAGTATTTTTAGATTATGTTTTAAACTATTAAAATGTAAAAGGAATTAATAATAAAGGTTTTATCATAGATTACGATTTATACATGGGTAATCCTACATACATCGACATGCAAGCCGTCACTTTAACAGTCACACGTGTAATTTTGTTGTATGTTAAACAGTCAATTGTATTTAAAATATTTCAATGTAAAAAATTAATAATAAAGGTTTTATCATAGAGTTAGATTTATCCATGGGCAATCCTAAAATATTTTAATGTAAAGTTTTTAATAATAAAGCTTTTGACATAGAATATGGTTTAGTCATGGATAACCTTAAAATCCATCACTCATAACTGTCGCATGAAACTGTTTCCGTCTTATATATAGTTTTCTAGCAAATTTAAGCCTATGTGCTATGGACGAACATTTACGTCCGCTTTAAAATATCAGTGATTATTACGTAGAAAGGTTGAAAAATAAAAAATAAATGATTTCTACTAATTTAGACTATAAACATAAAAAATAAAAGGTCAGATCATAACATAGGAAATACGAAACTTGCTTAGCAGTGAATGTGTTGGGATGAGATAAACATCCACTAACATATTGAACATCCTCCTTCACCTGAGCTACCGGTATGTATTTTAAATGCACAAGTATTTACAGGCATTTTTAACCAGTTCAAATCTATATATAGGCTATATAAAACCAAATACCACTCACTGACTGACTGACTCACTCATCACGATTTCTCAAAAACTACCGAACGGGTTGCAATAAAATTTGGTATGTAGCTTCCTCTAGGGCCCTATGTGTTCGCTAAGAAAGGTTTTCCAAAAATTGGAAATTTTAGGGGATTTTTTTTTGGGAGGGGGGTCAAAGGTACTAGAAAAATAACACCAAAAGGATTGGAATGAAATTTGTTATGTAGCTTCCTTTAGAGCCCAAGGTGCTCCATAAGAAAAGTTTCCAAAAAATTCTAAATTTTAGGGTGGTTTGGAGGGTCAAAGTTACTAAACATCCCCATAAGAAACACATAGGGTACTATATTTATCGATATGTTTTTATTGCTAATATACATTTAACTTTGATTTGTCTATCCGTGCAAAGCCGGATCGGGGTGAATAAACATTAATTACTATGCGGCGAAACTTTGGACCGTGTGCGAAGCCACGGGTACAACAGCTAGTAGGCTATAATTCATTTCGGTAAAAACCTTTTTTATTTTAATATTTGTAAATTTAGTCGGAAAAAATCTTAGGTTAGGCCTGGAATGATAAACCAACACATGTATTTACATTTATTACCATAGCAACCAATTGAATAAAATAACAGATAATATAGATGTTTGCTTCAATATTTCTATTAACAGCTGATTTCAAAATTTGAAGCAATTATTATTGTATTTCTAGCTTTTAGGTTAGGGTTTTAAACTGTAGACCTGAGCTTTGCTGGTTCTTTTAACTATTATTAACTGCTGTTATAAAATATAAGAATAATTTGGTATGAACATTTAACATTATTTACCATCTTAGTTTTGAGGTTATTATTAATACTACAACTTTATTATAAATAACACATAACGTATGTTTTTAGAAGGTTCCATTGGGGGTTGGCGTGCGAAGCACGCAGGAGTCTCCCCTAGTACATAATAAATAGAAATAATCTATATACATACAGGGTGTCCCATGAGTAAACAGAAAAACTTCGGTGAATGGTTCTATGGGTCAAAATAAGAAAAAAAGTTCATATAAACATAGAACTGATAACGTTTAGTTTTGCAGATATCCGCATTTTGTATTTTTCCAAAATAATTCATATCTAGAGAACGGTTTTGACTGATTGAGTTCAAACTTGTCATGACGTTTAACCTAACAAAAATATATCTAAAAAAAATAAATGATTAAATCCAACCATGCGTTTTAAAATGGCGGCAGTTTTGAAATTTCAAACCTAAATTCCTTAAAAACCGTACATTTTAACAAAACATGTCAAGACACCTTTTGTGTAGCCCTTTTGATTCCCCATCGGATGGTGTAACCGTCAAAACAATCGGATGAAAGATAATAGCTAAGCTTGATAATAACAGCAATAATTGTACATACAATAATATTGTTGTTTCCTGTGTTGGTATAGCGTGCCGGGTTGAACAAACCAATAATTATTACACATTCTGTAACTTAACTATTATACTTCGTCAGATTGTATTGAAAGTTACACCATCTGATAGGGAATCAAAAGGGCTACAAAAAAGTTGTCTTGACATTTTTCGTTAAAATGTACGGTTTTTGAGTCATTTAGGTTTTAAATTTTCAAACCGCAGTAATTTTGAATCGCGTAATTGGATTTAATAGCTTATTTTTCATGAGATAGACCATTGTTAGGTTAAACTCCATGCCATGTTTGAAATCAATCAGTCAAACATTTATCTAGATATGAATTATTTTTGTACAAAAAACAAAATGGCGGATATATGCAAATCTAAACCTTATCGGTCCTATGTTTATGTGAACTTTTTTCTTATTTTGGTCCACATAACAATATCCTGAAGTTTGGGTTCAGAGTTTTGTTACATTCTTATACTAGCTGCTTTGTTCTGACTGAATGACTGATAGAATCAACGTAGAGCCCGAACCAACTTTTCACATTCAAATACGAAAATTTAAAGGTATTTTCTTATGGAGTCTAGAAACACCAAGAAAAAATTTTAGAAAATTTTTATTTTAAATCTTAAAAATAGCGGAGATTCGGGTGTCCACTCCCTACACTAAAACTGAAGAACAGCTGATTTGGATCAAAACCATAGCAACACATGTTTGTTGAATGAATATTCATTACTATTGCAACCAACTTTGCTAATTTAAAATCAGTTCATTATTCTTCAAAACCAAAACCTTTTTTAGATTAGGTTTACAAAATAACCATAGCGGTTTACTCCAAACCCTATAACAAATAAAACAGCTGATTCTAATGAAAAGCTTAGCGACTCGTGTTTGTTTACATTGATTACCATAGCAACCAACTGAGTAAATTTAAAATCAGTTTATCATTCTTCACAACCAACATCAGTTTAAGTTAGATTAACAAACTGAAAGCAAACAGAAACAAAAATCAACGAAACACGCTTTCTGTACTATAATTCAATTCAAACATCTGTTGTTACATATTAAAAACTAGCTGACCCGTACGGCGTTGCCCGTGGTGGTTGGTATTTTTATTCTTTTTAACGTAATTTTATTCTTTTTAAGTGTTCAGTCAGTGAGTGGTATTTGGCTTTTATATATATAAATCTTAAATAATAAAAACACTATTGTCATAATAATAAAAGATCTGAAATTATGATTTTAGTAACTTTGATACCCCCAAACCCCTCCTAAAATTTCGAATTTTTGCATACCCTTTCTTAGTGAGCACCTATGGCCCTAGAGGAAGCTACATACCAAATTGCATTCCAATCCGTTCGGTAGTTTTGAAGTAATCGTGATTTAATAACTTTGATCCCCAAACCCCCCACAAAATTTCGAATTTTTTCAAACCCTTTCTTAGTGAGCACCTATGAGGAAGCTACATACCAAATTTCATTTTAATCCGTTCGGTAGTTTTTGAGAAATCGTGATGAGTGAGTCAGTGAGTGAGTGAGTGGTATTTCGCTTTTATATATATAAACTAGCTGACCCGTACGGCGTTGCCCGTGGTGGTTGGTATTTTCAGTTTTTTTTAACGTAATTGTATTCTTTATAAGTGTTCAGCCAGTGAGTGGTATTGGGCTTTTATATATATAGATCTTAAATAATAAAAGCACTATTTTCATAATAATAAAAGATCTGAAATTATGATTTTAGTAACTTTGATCAACCCAAACACCTCCGAAAATTTCGAATTTTTTCAAACCCTTTCTTATTGAGCACCTATGGCCCTAGAGGAAGCTACATACCAAATTTCATTCCAATCCGTTCGGTAGTTTTTGAGAAATCGTGATGAGTGAGTCAGTGAGTCAGTGAGTCAGTTGGTTTTGGCTTTTATATACTGTATATCTTATCTTCTAAAGCGAGAGATAATTGTCTGTCTGCTAAATGGATCTGAAATCTCCGTCTAAGGATTTTTGATTTTTTTGATTTTATAAAAAAAAAAAAAAAAAAAAAATCGATTGGAAATGGTCACCAGTCTGGGAAAATTCGTTTTCTACGTCTTTTTATTAAATTAAAAAGTGAAATTTGTTCATTTTAAACAATACAAAGCACAGCTGATGCAAATGTTTTCAATGTCATTACAATAATCATCTGTTTTCTTTTAAACGAAGCACAGCTGATGCAAATGTTATCAATGCCATTACAATAATCATCTGTTTTCTTTTAAACTGTATTTTATTAGATTTAAGCCTAATGTTGTATCTATTTATAGTTACCATGGCAACGAATACTTCTGCTAAATAAACATACCCTTTATTTAGTTGTTTAATGTTATAGGCCTAACCTAAACGATGTTCAATAATAGTTATTGAAATCATAGCCCTGCTTATAATCGAGCTTTAGCTCGGTCTCCTGGTACTAGATAAAATAACTTATTTTGATAAAAAAAATACTTCACATAATTTTAGGTTATGCCTACATTGAACCAAAACTCGTTTGTTTGTAACCAATTTGGAAAATTTAGAAGCAGGAAAATTCTTCACAACTAACAGTTTTTGAAGTTATACTTCTTTGCGCTCGTTGTTGTCGGTCGAGAAACCGCGTCACGCGTTAGGAGTAAAATCCGGAAAGTGCCTTTTTATACCTTTCTTCGTATATTCGTATACTTTCCTATACTTCAAAAAGTCGGATTGATTTGAAACTTTTCACACTTATAAAGGACCGATGACAATGCAGTATTAATTTTGTTGGGTGTAGTAAGTGAGCACTGATCATGGTCCCCAGAACACGACGTGATTTTCACCCCCTTCAAAACGTCGGATTGATTTGAAACTTTGCACACTTATCAAGGACCGATGACAATGCAATATTAATTTTTTTGGGTGTAGTAATTGAACACTGATCATGGTTCCTAGAACACGACGTGATTTTCATCCCCTTCATAACGTCGGATTGATTTGAAACTTTGCACACTTATCAAAGACCGATGATAATGCAATATTAATTTTGTTGGGTGTAGTAAGTGAGCACTGATCATGGTCCACCGAACACGTTTTTGGCAGTCATTAAACATTTTATATACAGGATGATTCACGACGATATGCAGAAACTTCGGGATCTCATTCATTTAGTTGGGTGTAGTAAGTGAGCACTCATCATGGTCTCCAGAACATGACGTGATTTTCACCCCCTTCAAAACGTCTGATTGATTTGAAACTTTGCACACTTATCAAGGACCGATGACAATGCAATATTAATTTTGTTGGGTGTAGTAAGTGAGCACTGATCATGGTTCCTAGAACACGACGTGATTTTCATCCCCTTCATAACGTCGGATTGATTTGAAACTTTGCACATTTATCAAAGACCGATGACAATTCAATATTAATTTTGTTGGGTGTAGTAAGTGAGCAATGATCATGGTCCACCGAACACGTTTTTGGCAGTCATTAAACATTTTATATACATTATATACAGGGTGATTCACGACGATATGCAGAAACTTTATGGAGTTATGGAGAATAGTCAGCCCGGTTGGTTGCCGCCAAATCGAGCTTAGCGCGGTAGCCGTTAAGCGGCCTACACACGGTCAGTTTGGTGTGTCACTTCGGCGTGTTCATTTCTAACTGTCACTTCTAACTGAACGCAACAATCGCCTCCACACGCTCACTTCTGTGTGTCAGTTCGACCTGCCATCCACGAGTAAAAATCCGCCGTGAACGGATATGCCGTGTTTATTTACGTTTTATGATACATGTTTATTACGTTATTAACCGTGTGTAAACCACTCTGTGTTCGATTATGTTTTCAGACGATGAATTATTGTTTCTGTGTAGTGCAGTGGCATGTGTTATAGTTAAAAGAAGAAATCGCAGAATCAAGCGCAATATATGGGTTAAGCAGTGGCTTTCAAAACGAGCTAAATACTCACATATTAACATTTTGGATGAGCTGCGATTCCATCGAAAAGAATGGCACAATTACTTGAGACTTGAGGATGGACGAGGATACATATTTGGACTTATTATCTCGTGTTTCTCCTATGATTAAGAAACAAGATACAAACATGCGAACAGCAAAAACGCCCCATGAACGCCTTACAGCAACCATTGGTGTCTCTTGGTCTGATAGGAATAGCAATTGGTCGTTAATAATTATTAAGTAAAACAGACACAAAATTAATAAACACAGTGTCTGGGAAAGCACTTTGCCACATGCAGACGACGACGCGACGACCGACATGTGCAAATTTCAGGCCTTATTGTCTGTCCAACTGGCACCTGTGCGCATGCGCAGATGACTCATGTGACCAACTGAAGTGACGCGACCACACACACGCTCACTTCGGCAGGGGCGGACTGGGTCCTTCATTAGGGCGTACACCTTGAATTGCCTGAAGGCGCATATCAGAAGGTCTGAGGGTATGGAAAATGACATCCTATGCACACGATTTTATGCTAATCTGAAAGTAAATTTGTAAATAAAATACAAATGATTTTCTTAGGTTCTTTCTTATTATATTTGTATGTCCCTTACATTTATATAATAAATCATGTACTTCCTGTTTACAACCTACAACAGCTGTACTATGGCGCTGTAAATTTACATCAAATTTTCCATGATATAATTTAACACATAAAATATGCGTTAACAAAAATGCTGTTAACAAAAATAACAATTCATTATTTACTAAACTTTTTTTGCATTGACTGAGTATAAACTGTAAGCCTAGTTGTTTAAAAAGGCTGTTTTATTATTTGGATCTAACAGCCGACTAAGAAAATAAAATAAACTATCATTTGTGAATTTGTTTTTGATACTTTTTTGTTCTCATTATTTTTTAAAGTTTAACTTAATCAAGATTGTTTTGGTTTAGGCTAAATTCAAGATTTTGTAATGAAGAGATGGAAATGAAAGTATGAGATAATTCTGAAAAGCAATATAACTTACAACAACTAAACTATTTACACAAATGAAACAACTAAAATCATGTTACAAAGCTAAGTTTCATTAAATAATTTTATAAATTACTTTAAAGTCTTTGAGCTGTGAGAAAATAAAATAACTACTAAGTTATGATTTTTCTTCTGGTTCAAAGTATATTCAATACATCAAGAGACCCTTCGTTTTCTCGCTTTTTTCACACAGATTAGCTATCACAACATCATTGTCTAAGAATAAGAAAGTGATTGTCCTCTCTCTTTCTATTTGGATTAAGATAGAGCCCTCTAAATAAGGTATAAGAGCCTCTAAATTATCTTGGTTCAATGTTGCTCGAAGTTTTGATTTTACAAATTTGAGTGTTGAGAATGTTATTTCACAGTTAACTTGTGTCAAAGGGATGGTTAAAATAAACTTATAGACCAGTTCAGTTCTTGGAATTATACAGAGTACATGTTTTAGGGCCTACTCATATATCACATTGAACACACACTTGATACACTGCTTGCATTCTGATGTATTAGAGCAAGTCTTATTTTCCTCTTCATCGGATTCATCATTGCTCGATTCATTATTAGATTTTATATCTGAAAAACTTTCTTCGACTGTCAAGTTTAAATCAGACAATACTTCAAACAAGTATTAAAGTTCTTTCAGTTTTTATCTGTCTATATTTTGTACCAATGTACAAATTTTGTCCAAGGTATTTGGTGGCAGTCCATTTTTCTTAAATTCAGGAAATCTTCTAGGGCCGAATATAAGCCTAAGTATTTTTATCTGCAAATCTCGAGTTCAATGACATAATACACTTTTATCCTGAATTAGTCTTCTTTAGTTGAGTTGACAAAAGCATCTTCATTTGTGTCACAATCACCATATACTCTCTTGGCGGTTTCTATTCTTTTTTTTTCAATTCTGTCTCAATGCACAATTTGTCTGCATCTAAAGAATGGTCTTCATCTACTTTTTTGTTGATGGAAGCAGTCATGAAAGACACAAATCTGTTAGCAGCCTTCTTGACACCTTCAAATTCAAACTCGTTACGAAGTTTTCCCAATGATTTTACTGAAATAGAGAAATAGGCATGTTTGAAGATCCGGAACAGTAAACAAGATAAGGTAAGATAAGGTAATTGGAAGGCTGTACATCGAAGAAAGTAAATCTCCAGTAACGTGTGACGATCCGTCAGAAAGCGACACTAGTTCTTCATCAGATGATGACTTTTAAAGTAAGTTACTAATTCGTATTTCTTTTTCCGGGCCTTGAATTATATTAATTAATTGTTATAATATATAAATACAGGGTGTTGAAAAAGTTTGGAACTGGTTTAATATTTCGTATGTAAAGAAAATTTTAAGGTAGATGTGATTGAAGAACTACTCTATGTAAAAATACTATTTTATTAAGATTTCAAAAAAATTATCCGCCAACTTGGATCCACCATTTTGAATATAGCTGTGTTTTTTTTAAATGGGAAGGTGGTCATGTGATACATCATTTCGATGTAGAATTTCAAGAGAAAACCATCGGAGAAATTAGCACATCCATATCTTTAACCGATTAAAAATGGCGACCAAAATAAAAAAACGAAATCGTGTTTTCCGATTTTGCCCCATTTTGCTGTACTATTTAAAAAAATATATACTAATTACTATTATTTTTGGATTTAGAATGAAATAAGCTTTCAAACGATATGCTACACAACGATATTATTTGGTTGAAACACTCGAAATCAATTTTGAAAAATCAAAATGGCTGATATACAAATATTTTAAATACTCCCAAATATCGTTGAGTGGCATATCGTTTGAAAGCTGATTTAAATTCTAAATCCAAAAAGAATAGTAATTAGTAGGTATTAAAAAAAAATATAGTACAGCAAAATGGGTCAAAATCGGAAAACACGATTTCCTTGTTTTTTTGTCGCCTTTTTTAATCGGTTAAAGATATGGGATGTGCAAATTTCACCGTTAGTTTTCTCTTGAAATTCTACATCGAAATGATGTATCACATGATCACCTACCCATTTAAAAAAACAAAGTTATATTCAAAATATCGGATCCAAAATGGCGGATAAATTTTTTGAAAGCTTAATAAAATAGTATTTTTACATATAGTGGGTTCCTCAATCACACCTACCTTAAAATTGTCTTTACATACGAAATATTAAACCGGTTCCAGACTTTTTCAACACCCTGTATATATATAATTCAATATGGAAACATTTGCTTGAAACATACTGGGATTAGAGATTATAAGTTAGAACTTCAGACTATAATTTTTTTAGGGTGAATTTATTTTTTCTGGCTGTTAATACATTGTTAGGATACATAAACATAAATACGAAACATATCTCAATATGTTACGATTTAGTTCTGACAAAGTATTAGTAAACAATTACCGATAAGGGTGATGTTATAAAATTTTTATTTTTAAAACATAAGTTAAAGTTCAAATCAATACAAATAGTCCTAGGATAGCCTATGGGCAAAAATAAAGTAGGCCTACCTAACCTATTTCTGCAAACGAAAAATCAATTTTACCCTAGATAGAACTACGAAGATATTTTTGGCTGGCTATATGTACCAAACCATAACAAATTTGACCCAATTATTGCAAAAGTGCCTATTTAAATCATTAACTAATAATCCTTGGCCACAAATAAAAATACTGTTTAACTTCTACAGTGTAATGATGAAGTCGAAAATACACAAATTTAATTTAAATTTATAAACGTAGTGATTCTACTTATGTGCATGTATCCTGTGTAATGAATATCAAAATAAATTTAAGCGTTTGACTAAAATTAAGTTTAAAATAAAAGAGACACAATAATTTACAGCTCACATTCTTCACAAACTTTAAAGTTTTCGTTACTACGGTTTACGACACGACAGACGACACCGATGCTGTGAAGTTTTTATTCGGGTTCGGCGTAAAATGACGCGGGAAGCGGCCAGCTTTTTTAAGTCGCTCAGACCACAGAGTGCTACTCGGTAGTCGGTAGTAGGTACACGTACGAGAGAGAAGAGCTGATTTGCTCTCGCTTGTTGACAGTGTCAACTACAGATCTCGCACCATACTTTATTTTTTCCCGAAATTCTTACTCTGAGTTTTCTCTCGCTTTCTAGAAATGTGTCTCGGAATTTTAACGAATACTTTTGGACGAGGGTGCAAAGAAGGCGCATCTTCCCGTTGGCCGGTGGGCCGGCGGGCCAGTCCGCCCCTGCACTTCGGACTGCCATCAGTTCGGTGTATCACGCCGAAATGATGAATTTTCATCATTCCATCAGTTCAGTTTTTTCGTGTGAGCTCACATCAATTTTGCATACACACGGTCAGTTTGGTGTTTCAGTTTAGAGTGTTCACACCGAAGTGACACACCAAACTGACCGTGTGTAGGCCGCTTTAGGCCGGCCGCACACCGGATCATATATTTGTGTTATGACAAAAAAGCTTCAGTCAAAACGTTTTGTCTTGTATGATGCAGTGTGCGGGGTTATTGTGTTACGACAAAACAGCTTCAGTCAAAACCTTTTGTGTGTAATTTTAATATGAACTTCTTCATTTCAATACGCACATTGTATTTACACATGGATTCTAACTGATGAAATACTGCTTTCCAATGTCTTGCCAACATCTTGGTTGAGATGATCCTTCGATATAACATCATAGAGCTCTGGTCGGCTCTCAACCAGTACTAAAAGTCGATCTACATCCACTACAGGGCTTTCAACACCTTGCGCCTATACACTCATGGTTTAGCACAACAATTACAATCACTTGCACGACAATACGCAATACAAACACGACTGACTGACATAAGAATAGCTCTGAGCACATGTAAAGTGATTGAGTAGGGGCTTCCACGCATGCGCAATTCCATTTGTTGGAAGGTGTTTTGTCGTAATACGAAACTTGGAGGACCTTTGTCAGACAAGTAAAAAACGCTGTACAGCGCCTAAAGGCGTCTTTAGTCTTTGGGATCGCAGCCAATGTGCGGGCCTCCGTTTAACCCAATGTTAAACCGAGCGCATCATACACCTTCCGACACTGTCATACAAAATGTTTTGTCGTAAGTAAAAATGTATGATTCGGTGTGCGGCCGGCCTTAGACAGCACTGGCTGAAAATTTCCACCGGTCTGTGACTCATCAATCCTCCACGCCAGGAGTGAGTGAGGCAGAGAATGGCTGGCTCATTCTGCGACTCATTCACATTTGCCGTACCGACGACAGTAGCGCTTTCGCTACCTAGCGGCTGCCGCGCTAAGCTTGCCAGATTCAAATAAAACTAGGCTGAATCTTTAACAAGAGCGTTGCGCTTCTTATAAGTTCTGTATTCATTGCTTGTACGTAAATATCTATTACTACTATTCGTATTGTTTCCTGTGTTAAAGTATGGTATTAAAATTAATATTGCATTGCACAATTAGTATAGATTGAAAACAATGCAAGTTGTAATATTTGATTCCAGGTTACATTTCGAAACACGGCCAGTAAGAGTATTATTATATTTATTTATGTTAAATTAGTTTCCATCACATCTTTTCAGTCAACGATGAAAATAATTAAAGTTGTGAAGTTTGTAATAAGGCGCTTAATGTACCTCAAAAATTTAGATGGTATTTGCTCTATCTTGGAGATGTTCACTTTTCTAAACTATTTTAGAGTTTCCATTTTAAGTCAAACTATTCTGCACCACATTATGAGACAATCGACCTCATTGTGTAGAAATGCTAACCACAAAAATAGGGTTACATGATATAACACACTATGAAGTTATAAAGTAGATTGCCTATTCAACAAACAATTAAAAATCATTACAAGTTTTTACTATTTTACAGTTTTTAAGTTTTTATTTATTTTTCAAGTTTTAAAGTTTTTTTAAATATTTTTGACATTTTTATAGATTGTTAACAGCCTACTAGTTCCAGTTTCTTGTTTCTTGATATTGTTTCCTTGTATGCAGCTGGTTGTTTATGCAGCTGGTAAATCCTAGAATATTAATTTATTGATTATTAGTTGTATAATAAAGATATGTTTAATTTAATGTTCATTGTTTGGTGTCCGAAACATTATTGGATAATATATAGTATTCAATTATTAGTATTACCTTTTTGGTACCGCCATGTGACTTCTTTTTTGTATTATTACAAAGACGCGTTTCGGAGTCGAAACTTCATCATCAGTAGATTACTCAGTAGAGGTCATCAAAACATTAAAACATTAAAATCATATAACACTACATACACAAATATCTACACCAGAGTAGTTCGTGGATCATGAAACGGTGTGCACCTAATAAACAGCCTAAATAAATGTCCAAGTATATATATATGTGTGTGTAGTGTTATATGTTTTTATCCAAGTTTTAATGTTTTGACGACCTCTAAGGAGAAACCTACTGAAAATGAAGTTTCGACTCTGAAACGCGTTTTTGTAATAATTCAGAAAATATGTCACATGGTGGTACCAAAAAGGTA
>JAGFPH010020350.1:0-14317 GCA_018207615.1 Philaenus spumarius
TGGTGGGCGATATTTGGAACAGCACGGTGAGCGATATTTGGAACAGCATGGTGGGCGATATTTGGAACAGCTCGGTGGGCGATATTTGGAACAGCATGGTGAGCGATATTTGGAACAGCTTGGTGGGCGATATTTGAAACAACGTGGTGGGCGATATTTGGAACAGCACAGTCGGCGATATTTGGAACAGCACAGTCGGCGATATTTTTAACAGCATGATGGACGATATTGCGCACTCCCTATCATAACAATATGGCGGACGCTGCAAACAAACCGGCTACTTCTAATAAGGAAATAAGGACATCAAAAGAAAGCTTGTTTCTTACTTTAATTAACTATATGACCCAGATTGTGATACAGCTCAAGACTCATAAGCTATGGTACTGAAAGTGATAGATGTTTGATAACTCACCAGGCTGCAAAATTTTCAAAAGATCACACAAAATAAATAGTACGAACCAACTTAATAAAATCGACACAGTGGATTGCCGCGACAAAGGGCTAAGTAGTGCATTTGTTATCCGCGAGACAGCAGCACTATACAGGCCAAGATTTCACTGGGCGATATTAGGAACCTGGGCGTTATTTGGGCCATATACCTTATATAATTTGTTAGCACTCTAACGGCCGCATTTTATGTCCGATTTGGTCCAAATTTAGTACACACGTTGGATGTCTAAGCCACTCGGACGAGTTCGTTAGCAAAAAAATCCAACAACCGGAAGTACGATTTTTGACAGGAATTAACTGTTTTTTTAGTTTTTCGTACAAGAATTACATTTTTCCTTGATATAATAAAGAATTCTAACAGTGTGAGTTTTTACTCACCAAAATCATTAGTTTTTCTGTAAATAATAATAAATTTTCGTTCTATATTTAGTAATATAAGTTATTCATTTATTTTATCGTGAATATAAATGGTTTATTTTATATAATCGATTTATTTTATCATGTTTTTGCTAAATTTGATTTACTATTTCACTCACCACTTAATCTTTTTTTTTAAATTAACCAATAAAACAATTCTTGAAATTTGATTTTTACTAATACTTTTAAGAATATTTAAAATAATCAAATCCTTAAAAACGTAGGACTATGTTTATTATGTTTTTTCCGTTTTTTTTTTGTTGTAATTTTCTCTTTATTTTACCTAGTTTCATATTTTTGTTTTCATCAAAAATTTTAGAGCAAGCACTTTGGTTTAAAAATATAAATTAATTTATAATAAATCCTGACATAATTATATTTCTGTATGCAGTTAAGTTAATAAGGACCATTCTGTTCACCAACCCATCGAAACATATCATTATTAAGTAGAATCTATTTAACTGTACACATTTTCAATGTTTAAAAGAATTTTTAGTACCTATTACAGTAAATATACAAATAAAAATGTTCACGGAATATCTAGGATAAAGTGTTTCTGGGTCTGCCCTACTTATTGTGTGTAAGTAATAAACTTGCCTCAAATCAGATCCTGTCTAAAGTTCACGTGAGCACTAAACACGGCCATTTCTCGTAAAATATCGAGCGGAACAGTTAAATGCCGATCAAGGACAGACGATGCATGAGACTGGTTGCAGCTTACCACACATGTTGTACATGTTCCGGAGTGTGAGGTGCCGTTTGTAAACATGACTAGATTGGAATATCTCCGTACTCTCTCTCTCTCCCTCTCTCCCCTCCACCTCTCTCTCTTTCTCTCCGTCTGGATAACAAATAAACAATCTGGAACGAATTCGATGGAATCAATAGACCATGCAATTAGACCAAATTCCACCGGAATAATTTAATTTTGAGATACAGCCCGGATCGATTTTCTTCATTGTGTTCAGAAATGGATCAGGAAAAAGGTCTAGGTATGATGATTGACGGTTCGGGCAGAATTGCATCGGGGCTGCATAAAATGCATGAAAAAGTGTATATTTTTTAAAAATATCTAAAAATAGATAAAAAGTGGTGAAAATCAATCTCGGGTGTTTGTGAGGTTACTGGTTTCCAATCTGATGTCAAAAAACGTCACCAACGCCCCGGACGTCCCCAAAATCGTTTCCCGGGGGTATTTTTAGGTAGCTGATTTCAAATGTCGGAAAAAGAAGTCCCCATGGAAAAGCCGACGACATGGATTTTGGGCGCAATAAGATCGTGTAATAAAACACAAAATTTGCAGAATAATCTCCCTTATTTATTGTTTTGGATAAAACCTTAAAACGGTTTCACTCTAGCCCCTAGTTTGTTTACTGCCCTGACAAAGAATATACAAATAAGTTATGTCTACCGGATTGTAGAAAAAATATGAATTTAAAGTCATATAAAAGTTCCAAATCAAAAATTGAAATTTGACAATATTTGCGCAACTATGTATTCGGTCGAAGGTCAGAAACATATTAAAATCTTGTAGTAGCTATAACTCAATATTGTTTATTTTTATCTTAAACACCTATTAGGTTTTTAGCGAATTTTCACAGGAAAGATGTGCTATTGCAATGACTCTTATGCTGAGACCTAAGGTCGAGAGTGGTCAGTGAGCACCGATCATGGTCTCCAGAACACGTTTGGGGTGTTATTGAAAATTGTATTTGTGTTCGCACTCTAAAAGCCGCATGTTAGTCCGATTTGGTCCAAATTAGATACACTCTATGGGTTTCGCTCGGACGAGTCCATTAGGAAGTGAAAAGTCTCTAGAAGGAAATTTTGAGATTTTTCATACTAGAATAACATTTTTGTTCTTTTTATCTAAAAAGAATTAATCTTTATGTACTGGGTGAGTTTTATGTCCAGGCACACCTGGATATAATTTAAACGGCCTGAGATATCAATTTGATACCTTGACATGGACCTATTATAACATTTCTTTTACTTTTTTGACCCCTCATTTTAAAGGGCATAACAAAATAAATCAAATGGCGCAAACTAGAGTTCTCTAAGTTGCCCCTATCAAAATCTACAGCCATTCAAAAATACGAGTGAAGTACTTCCCAAAGTTATTAAAAAAATAAGTTTTCAACTCCTTATCTAATGTAAACATCATGGAAAGAACGAAAAGGTTAATTTAAAAGACTAAAATACTATTTACAATAGTAAAAGAATTTATTTCCTTGTTCTGTTGTTAGTTGCATTAAGTCAACATGCTTTGGAATTTCCCAGTTCATATCTTACCAGTTTCAACAATCTACTTAGGACTTTCTCTTGTGGCCTATCAACAATTTCAGTTCAAGTTTACTCTTCTGGCGAATAGTGTTAGTTATTTTATTTCTATTATGGAAGGTTCTGAGTTTGGAAGAATTACTGTGCTAATGGCAAGAGGTTATGGGGACCGTAAGAGATCATACAGTACCTTCAATTGATGAAGAGAAATCAGTGCTTTGTTGAAAATCCCCAATTATCTACGAGAAGAGCTGCTTTGGAGCACGACATCAGCCAATGGTGCAGTTTTTTAATAACTTTGGGAAGTACTTCGCCCGTATTTTGCAATGGCTGTAGGTTTTTATGGTGACAACATAGAGATCTCTAGTTTAGGCCATTTGATTTATTTTTTATGCCCTTTAAAATGAGGTGTCATTTGAAGGGGGTTTGCATTTGAAAATTTTAAGTTGCCCCCTTTACCCCCCTTTAGAACAGGAGGGCGAAATGTTTAACCATCTAAAAAATTAAAAGAAATGTTGTAATAGGACCATATCAAGGTCTCACATTGATATCTCAGGCCGTTTAAATTATATCCAGGTGTGCCTGGACATAAAACTCATCCTGTATATAAAAGGCAAAGCCCTCCCTCACTCACTGATCATCACTAATTCTCCCACTTCCCATGCAACTAGAGAGATGAAATTTGGTATGTGGATACTTTGAGATGTAAATAGGAAAATTAAAGAAATTTCATTTTCATATTCAAATTTTTATTGGTAGTTTTGGGGGTTTAGATAATGTTTTGGGTTGTCATTCCCAGAAACGGTTTTGTAATGGCTTTATATTTTTTGTTATAGCGGTTAAACGAAAGATCGGGTCTTAAATTTGATGAAAAATCGTTGGTGTGGAATTAAATTATCTACAACTTTTGTATTTAACATTTTTTTTCTATCTCCAACGGTTACTGAACAAAATTAGTTTATAGTTGGAAAAATGTACTATTTTAAGAGTTGCCATTCCCAAAAATGATTTTTTATTGGTTTCTCTATATAAAAGGCTTAAAAAATAAAACATAACATATGTTTTTAGAAAGTTCCATCTGGGGTTGGCGTGCGAAGCACGCAGGGGTTTCCTCTAGTATAGGACATTATTCTGCAGATTTGGTTTTTATATGACTTTAGCCCATCTGGTTTAAGGCAAACCTCGTGGTAGCAAACCACGGGGCAGCATCTCATCCAAGCCGTCAAGGTTGACTACCAAACTAGCAAAGCGAGTTTATCCTCTGCGAGCGGAGCGAAACAGCCCGTGAGCCAGGGCCGGGGTTGGAGCCTGAGGTGCAAACAAATTCTACTAATATATTTCGTACACGCAGGCAGCCATTCATCGCCTTCGTGAGTAAACTAATTTCCCAAATAGTTGTTTGAAACCCGAAATCGATATAGCCTAAACATAATTTTAGAAATCCTCTCAACTCACGCCCGAGGTTTATCTGAATGATCGAATTATTCTACTTAGAAAGACGGAACGCTGCCAAGACATCGACCCACTCCGTCAGGCGTTACGAGAGAATCACGACCTAGTTGCCCTGAAACATATACCTACATGCTGATTGCCGCAGTAATGGGACCAACTAAGCGACGAATCTGCCCCATTACAATAATTTATGCAACGCACTGCATTAGGCCGTTATTGATGGAGAAGGTCAGATTCAATTACTAGGCGCATTCGGTTTTAGAGTTATCTCATCTTTGGAAAACTGTTTTACATACGACTGGGGCAATTACACGAATATCTTTGAATAAATTCGCGTAATATATATGCCTTAATGGAAAATTCTGTGTTTTTAATTTACTCGAAGGTGTTTAGTTATGCAAAACATATAAATGAAAATACGTCAGTTTATCTGTAAATAATCCATTCACTTCGTGTTAATACTGTAAGTTAAATACATTACATTAAAGAAGGTAAATACGATGTACACTTTAAGAGATATTGTCGTATTAATACAAACGTAATGCAAATGGCGAACATCAGTTATTGAACGACGGGCTAAATTTCGACTCTAATCTATATATATATAAGCGAAATACCACTCACTCACTCACTCACTGACTCACTCATCACGATTTCTCAAAAACTACCGAACGGATTGAAATGAAATTTGGTATGTAGCTTCCTCTAGCGCCATAGGTGCTTACTAAGAAAGGGTTTGAAAATTCAAAATTTTAAGGGGGGTTTGGGGGGATCAAAGTTATTAAATCACAATTTCTTCAAAACTACTGAATGGATTGGAATGAAATTTGGTATGTAGCTTCCTCTAGAGCCATAGGCGCTTGCTAAGAAAGGGTTTCAAAAGAGTTGGGGGGGGGGATCAAAGTTATTAAAAAACGATTTCTTCAAAACTACCGAACGGATTGGAATGAAATTTGGTATGTAGCTTCCTCTAGGGCCATAGGTGCTCTCTAAAAAAGGTTATGAGTTTCCAAAATTTCGAAATTTTAGGAGGGTTTTGGGGGGGATCAAAGTTACTAAAATCATAATTTCAGATCTTTTATTATTATGACAATAGTGCTTTTATTATTTAAGATCTATATATATAAAAGCCAAATACCACTCACTGACTGAACACTTAAAAAAAATACAATTACGTTAAAAATACTGAAAATACCAACCACCACGGGCAACGCCGTACGAGTCAGCTAGTGCCTTATATGACACGGCGATAAAATAAAGATAATAACGGCAAATGTGCATACAATATTATTATGTTTTCTGTGTTTGAGTAGGATGTAGGGTTGAACAAACCAATTATTAAACATAACTCAACTATTATCCTTCATCCGATTGTTTGGACAGTTACACCATCCTATAGGAAATCAACAGGGCTACAAAAAATGTGTCTTGACATTCTTTGGTTTTTCAGTAATTTAGGTTTAAAATTTTCAAACAGCAGCCATTTTGAAACTCATGATTGAATTTAATCGCAAATTTTTCTTGAGATATACAATTGTTAGGTTAAACTTCATGCCAAGTTTGAACGCAATCGGTCTAACCGTTCTCTAGATAACAATTATTTTGTACAAAAAAAAAACCAAATGGCGGATATCTAGAAAACGAAGCGCTTTCGGGTCTGTGTTTGTATGAACTTTTTTTCTTATTTTGACCCATAGAACCATTCCCCGAAGTTTAGTACTTTACTTATGGGACACTCTGTATAATAGTATGGTTTACTGAACGAAATGTATTTCCAAACTATGAAAAGGGGAAGGGAGGCCCACTCAAACCAAACGGTGGTTTACTACTATTATAATTTATAGGGATGTGTTTCAAGCAAACTAGATTTAACGAAGATACTATTCTCTATGTATTATCTAAGGAAAGGGGTTAACACAGGCTACGGGTTATAAAATTTAACTATTTTTGAATTGAATAGACGAAAGTTCATACCTAAGTAAGTCATATTTCCAGTTGTATTTGTTGGGATTTTATTAATAAAGTTTAAAATGATTTTGTTCGTGAAACAAATTTTATACTTAAAACAGGCCGTGTTCAATAAGAGTTGACAAAGTTTTCAAGTAATTAAAGTTGGGAATTAGAAATGGTTTTTGCCAAGTTTGTCAAGAACACATTTCCAATATTTCGTATAACCTTCGCATCCCTTCTTCTTACTTTACATAACATTTTTCACTTCAGAATTTCGCTTTGAAACACTACCGAAATTATTATGTGGATTGTAGTGTGTTCCGTTCCCAACATCGTGGTAATATTTGAACACTTTTATAGCGGTTGACTGTTCAGCACTATTTACTATATACAGTTCAGTCAAACACCCGCTCGATTTATACAGGCTGTATGGAAAATAGTGTCCTGAACTTCACCGTGCCATTCAATAGGTTAAAATAAGGAGAAATAATCGGTACCAGAAACCGGCACATACTTTCTCACAAGCATATTTAAATTATTAACATGTTCACTGCTAAGGACGCACATGTGAGCTTGACACTAAACACTATGAGAAGCGGCCGACGCACAGGGCATTACAAGCATCGCACGCCAACCCGCATATTGGTAGTATTTTCAATACAAAGTGAATTGCGTGCTTCGCACGACAACCCCCGTGATGGGAATATTCTCAATACACACTGCATTGCGTGCTTCCGTATTTTGAAAATTTTCAATGAACAGGGCATGCGTGCTTCGCACGAACACCCCTGTGTTCGGGTTATTGTCGATACACAGTGCATTGAGTGCTTCGCTCGTCAACCCCCGTATTTTGAAAAATTTTAATACACAGTGAATGGGTGCTTCGCACGCCAACCCCCGTGTTTTGAGTATTTTGAACACACAGTACATTACGTGCTTCG
Organism: Philaenus spumarius; assembly: GCA_018207615.1. Taxonomy (NCBI): domain Eukaryota; kingdom Metazoa; phylum Arthropoda; class Insecta; order Hemiptera; family Aphrophoridae; genus Philaenus; species Philaenus spumarius. The sequence goes on from JAGFPH010020350.1 coordinate 7,491, forward strand.
CACGCCAACCCCCGTGTTTTGAGTATTTTAACGCCAATTTTAAGCCTACGTTAGGAGAGTAACTAATAAATATTATAACCTATCTATTACCTAACCGAGAAGTTTTAGAAAGATGCAGTTTTTTGCATATGGTAGGGTACATTATGAGCTGCAAATAAGCCAAATTTGTTCAAAATCGTTATAGTTATAAAAAAATAATTACTGATTTTTTGGGTGTATTTTGACCAAAAACGGGGTTGTTTTTCAAAGTCGGTTTTCGTGCATCTATACAGGCCTAATTGACATGGTTGGTGCATATTTGTTCGAAATCTATCGAATAGTTTTCTCTCTTGCTTTGTATACATACAGACATACAGACAGACTTACAGACAGACAAACATTTTGTAAAAACATCTTGTTTGGACTCAGGTGGTTCCAAAACGGATATTTCCACAAAAATCTCAATATTGATTTTTTTACTATCACTATACTTTCTCTACATTATAGTATAGTGAGAAAGTAATAAGTCTCCATAAACATAGGTCCGGAAATGCTTGGTTTGAGAATTATCCACCATTTTGTTTCCGTTACTAAACACTTAAATATTCAGAAATAGAAAGGATATTGACCTCAAATTCCGTGTACTTATGTTTTACATAATCTTTTACGTTATTTTGTAAAAAAAAACACACAGAAGAGATTTTGTATTTTTCCGAAGAACTCAAAACACAATTTGTTCGTATTGTGTTCGGCTGTTCAACTGCGTGATCGAATTATTTTCTAAACTTAAAACAGGAAATGACTTGGTTCGATATACTGTGGAAGGATGTCTCGAGAATGGTTTTATTTTAACATTATAAATTGTTTTGACATCATCTCTCAAGATTGGTAAATAAACAGATGTAAATAGATTCGAGCTGTGACGACAGCGGTTAAATAGGCTTACAGCTTCTACATTCGTATTTATTTCACATCCACAGAATAAAAATATGAAACTGACTTCGATGTAATTAACTATACCGGGGAAGACCCTTGCGTGCTTCGTACGACTACCCACATTCTCACTTCTCTCGCACATTTCTGACGTAACAATGAATCATCTACAATCTATAGGTGGAAATTTGTATCCATATATATAATTTTATCTCTAGAGTAAACCTACGTTAAAACTTCAGCACATATACTAGGGGCTCTGCCCCTGCTTGCTTCGCTCGCCAACCCCTGTGGGTGGTATATAGTGAGGCCAATGCAAACAACAAAATCGATAATTTTGTTCATAATTTTAAAATTGTTTAGTAGGAATTTTACGGAAATAATGATTGATTAGGACAGAGGCACTTGGATCTAAATTGGGTGGTGGGGGTAGCTGTGACGTGTACATAATGAAAGACTTAGATCGAAAGAGACAAGCAGGATCTCCAACATTTGTCCAGAAAATCGCTAATTTTGTCCATATTTTTTTCAAGTTTTAACAGGAATTTTAAATATTTTTTGAATAAAAAGTGGCTTCTCTGAAATAAATTTTCTCTAAATGCTAATGAAAGTTTCGTCAAAATCGGTTCAGCCATTCCGGAGATTAGGGTTAACGATTTCAAATTTAAATGTAGGTCATGTAATATACCATTGCAAAGTTTATTAAAAGAAAAACAGAAAAACACAAATACTAGAGCTTTGATCTTGCTTCGTTTTAAAGTAATGGACAATCAAAGTTCTGTAAATTATATTTATACTTTAAAATATTAGAGCACGTCACTAATTGGTTAATATTAAGCATAAGTAGATTGTCTATTATTTTCCAAAACTTTACACGTGGAAATCACGTGGATTTTAATCGGATACCATCATATTATTTTACATTTTGATTGGTTTTGTGGGAACCAGACTCTGACCGTCAGAAAAAACAAAATACGCAGAATAATATAATATGTTCAATTTTTCAGATAAAACACAAAAAAGATTTCATTCTAGTAAAACTTATAAAACCAAAGTTTGTACCAAATTGGATATAAAATGCGGCCGTTAGAGTGCGAACACATATATAAAATTTTTAATGACTATGATCGGTGCTCATTGGCTACTCCCGACCTTAGGTCTCACCATAAGAGTAACTGCAATAGCTCATCTTTCTTATAGAAATTAGCTAATAAACGAAAGGATCATTGTCACATTTACTTTACGCCAATTGTATAGACAAGAATTTATTAAAGAGTTTTGCCTCAATATTCTACCATTTAAAAAATACGAGTTAGTATTTAAGCCCTCCCTCGTGGAACTTCCCCCAAAAATTGGCAACATATTTGTTTTATTTAAAATAACAGTTTTTTTCTCAAAACGTATATTCTAAAAGTTTCTAAATTGCAATTCAAGAGTTACAAATATATTTAGGTCTTCGGAAACATTTCGGACAATCTTTATACAAAGCTTTTTCATCAGAACACAGCTACTAAAATAAGTAAAAACGACTGACATTTTTCTTAAGTCTCCGCTGATTCAGGCGACTGTCAGACGAATTCCCGCAGGGTTCAGTTCAATTTACAGAGACCTCAGTTTTTGTCCAGTTCTATTGTACGCACCCCGCGTAAGAAAGGGACGGGAGAGATTGGAACGCACCACTTAATTTACATCCGCCAATGTTCGTTTCAAGGACGATGTTGTATCCATTCACAATCCCAAACAAAACTAAGTATTTTTAAGTTTCACTGAACTGAGATGACGTTGTGCGCAGGCGTACCAAAAACTACTCACCCTTCTACAAATATAATTTGAAAATATTTCGCGAAAACTGACGAGAGTTTTAGGGTTTCTAAAAACAATTTTGGAAGTTCTCACGAAGACGCTGAATAGCTACCTCCGTGAACGAAGTATTTTAGAGTTTGTTTGCAGCCGCGAGTCCTGGATCACGCCCTTCTTCGTTCCTCTCGCAGCGGAAACACTCTCTTTGCGAGTTTGCACCTCGACCTTTGGGCCTCAGATTACTTCGCTTCGTTCACAACGGAAAAATTAACATGTAATGGGACTTTTAAAGTAATGTTATAGTACTTGAAGTTTTGATCGATTTTAGGACAACAGACGGGCTATTTGATCGTGTAAAAAAACTAAATTTGCGGAATAGTACATTATATAAATTCATTTTTAAACAAAAACCAAAAACATTTCATTCTAGTACGAAAAATCCCAAAAACATTTAACTTCCAGTTGTTGGTTTTCTTTGCTAATGAACTCGTCCAAGCGACTTAGAAAACCAACGTTTCTACTAAATTTGAACTAAATCAGACTTAAAATGCGGCCATTAGAGTGTGAACACACACACATATAAATATAAATACATTTTAATTACATCCCTAAATGTGTTCTGGGACCATGACCGATGCTCACTCCACTCCCGATCAAAGATCTCACCGTAAGAGTGACTGAAATAGCTCATCTTTCCTGTGAAAATTAGCTAATAACAATATTACTGTTAACAAAATCAAGTTTTGTTATTTAATGTTGTAGTGGTTAATAGCTTTTGATTAAATGCGTGTAATATAATTCCCAAATGCAATGTGTAACCGAAAATCTATGCGGTACATATGGCTAACAAACTAATCAATTTACCGTAATTCATTAATAAAGAAACTAATTGAAATACATTCTGGGTAGCCCATTAAAACCTGACACTTTTTAAACACCTGCTTATCAGCTGTTATTTCATTTATACCGTTAATTGTTGCAATAATTAATTAAGAACACAGCTAATGTGGTTTCAGTAAACATGGAGCAGTGGACAGTTCAACATAGTGTTTAAAGTGATAACTTCTATTGGCCCGTTGGGCACTTTCGCTTGACTAAGTTTCGGAAAATCTCGCGTCACGCAAACTTTTTGCGTAGACACAAGTCAGAGCGTGAAGAGGGAATAGTATATATAGTAGATATAGACAAGTAAGCGCGTGGAGAGGGAATAGACGATACATAGTATATAATAATATTAGTAGATTATAATAATATTTCATTATAATTAGTATGCGAAAAATAGTGACCAATTTAATGTAAGCATTATTTATTTAGTGTCTAATGATTTTGAGTGAGGTATTAGTGTGTGCACTCTACAAAGAATTCTAAGAATAATTCAAAGTGTAAGGTTTAATAATAATAATTATAATTATTATATGTAAAGTGTGCGTTTTAAGTTTTGTAAAGAAGATTGAATTTTGTCTAACTAAAGTAAGTTTAGACAAAATTTTACATTTTGTACATTTTGACAAAGTAATATTTTATTTACATTGCTTTATTTTACTGTAACTTATTATTACTTATCTATCTATACTAATATTATAAAGAGGTAAAGTTTGTTTGTTTGTTTGTATGTATGGGGTAATCTCTGGCACTACTGAACCGATTGAAAAAATTGATTTACTAATAAAAAGCTACACTATCCCTGAGTAACATAGGCTATAATTCATTTCGATAAAAACCTTTTTTTATTTCAATATTTGTAAATTTAGTCGGAAAAAATTCTTAAGTTAGGCCTAGAACGATAAACCAACACATGTATTTACATTTATTACCATAGCAACCAATTGAATAAAATAACAGATTAATATAGCTGTTTGCTCCAATGTTTCCATTAACAGCTGATTTCAAAATTTGAAGCAATTATTTTTGTATTTCTAGCTTTTAGGTTAGGGTTTTAAAGGGTAGACCTGAGCCTTGCTGGTTCTTTTAACCATTAAGACAACTGCTGTCATCAAGTATAAGAAATAATTTGATTTGAACATTTATCATTATTTACCATCTTAGTATTGAGGTTATTATTAATCCTACACCTTTATTATAAATAAAACATACCTTATGTTTTTATATGGTTCCATTGGGGGTTGGCTTGCGGAGCACGCAGGGGCCTCCCCTAGTATATTATAAAAGCGAAATACCACTGACTCACTCATCACGATTTCTCAAAAACTACCTAACGGAATAAAATGAAATTTGGTATGTAGCTTCCTCTAGGGCCATAGGTGCTCACTAAGAAAGGATTTGAAAAATTGGAAAATTTAGGAGGGTTTGGGGGGATCAAAGTTATTAAAAACGATTTCTTCAAAACTACCGAACGGATTGGAATGATATTTGATATATGTAGCTTCCTCTAGGGCCATAAGCGTTCAATAAAAAATTGGAAATTTTAGGGGGGTTTGGGGGATAAAAATTACTAAATCACGATTTCTCCAAAATTACCGAACAGATTGGAATGAAATTTGGTATGTAGCTTCCTCTAGGGCCATAGGCGCTCGCTAAGAAAGGGTTTAAAAAAATTCGAAATTTTAGGGGGGTTTGGGGGGATAAAGGTTATTAAATCACGATTTCTTCAAAACTATCGAACGGATTGGAATGATATTTGGAATGTAGCTTCCTCTAGGGCCATAGGTGCTCACTAAGAAAGGGTATGAAAAATTTTGAAATTTTAGGAGGGGTTTTGTTGGATCAAAGTTACTAAACTCATAATTTCAGATCATTTATTATTATGACAATAGTGCTTTTATTATTTAAGATATATATATATATATAAAAGCCAATTACCACTCACTGACTGAATACTTAAAAAGAATACAATTACGTTAAAAAGACTGAAAATACCAACCACCACGGTCAACGCCGTACGGGTCAGCTAGTTTAAATATCAAATTTAGCTTCATATTACAACAATGGAGGTCATACACGTTAATGGAGTATCTATTCCTCATAGAATAGTTTCTTCTAGGCCAGATGGCCAATGCTTATTCTACTCTTTGGCTATAATTGTACATGACACGATTTACTGGGGTTTGAGGTGAGGACCAGAGTTGTTAGTCATGTTTCAAACAATAGGTGAACATTCAAACCATATACTTTAAAAGTAACAGTAGATATTTATTTAATAAAAAAAGAATATTTCACGGATATGAGCAAACCGGTAACTTTTGAACCACTTGTGAAATTCAAGCAGCATCCGACCTATTTTTTATAAATTTCAGGTGCACAGAGATGGTTATTTGTTGTGGGAGAGTTTTGGCGAACCGATTGAGGGAGTAGGGATGCTAAAGTTTACTGGGGAACTGACGAGAGGCCACTTTGATGTTCTCATTCCTCTCACACCTTCTTTACGTGACAACTCAATGGATATTAGTGTGTACAGTCAGCTTCCCAATCCCAGGTTTTAGACGATGGTCTCCAAATTTTTCAACTTCCCTATCAGAACAGTGTACATCATCATCTGATGCAGTTCGGTCGCATCCAGAGCAAATACTAAAAAACGAGGAAAGAAAGACGAAAGCGTTTTTCTAATACAAATCGCGTACAAGCACATAGGCAAGCGGTAAAAAACCACTGTCTCAAAATACACACAGAATCAGCTAAAATACTTTAAGATATAACATTTTCTGTATATAACCATATTATTGCAATAGCGAACATTTTCCTGTCAGGTAATAGTATATATAGACAAGCAAGCGCGTGGAGAGGGAGTAGAGTGTACATAATATATTATAATATGTTATTATAATATTGTAATTATTATTATAATAATTATCCCTTACATATTGAATTATTCTTAGAATTCTATGTAGAGTGCATACACTAATGAATGCCACACTCAAAATCATTAGTCACTAAATAAATACTGCTTACATTATAATGATCACTATTTTTCGCATACTTATTATAATTATAATATTATTACATAATACTATTATAATTATAATAAAATTATTATATTAAATATTATAATTATTATAGTATTATAACTATGCAATTTCAAAATATGATATAATACACTCCTGGACAAAAGTATCGCAACAACCATGTTTGTCTTAAATTGATTAGTTTAAATGTAAATA
>JAGFPH010020351.1:0-11421 GCA_018207615.1 Philaenus spumarius
ATTTAATAGTTTTATAATTTATTGTTAAATTGGTTTTTATTGTTAATAATAGATACATGTAGTAGATTTAATGTGACTCCTCCCATTCCCCCTCCCCCACCAGGTCGGTCTTGGATTAACCGGTATGGGGAGGAGTGGGGGGAGGGCGTGTACAGTATATATAGGGCTGTAATATTTTATGTATACTTTAGTAGTGTTAAAACCCTCTGAGGATGATGACCATGTCATCGAAATGTACATAAGGGTAAGGTATTAAACTTAACTTACAATTTAGTTGTTTAGTTATAGTTTTTGCTCCTTGTTTTGTGGTTCGGGTTTTTATTTAAATCAGTGTGATTTTGTCGCCACAGTGCTCTTTTATTTGTTTAGTAAAACACAAGGTATACACAAAGAGGTGTTTCACAGAGGCTCAGATACTGATTCTGTAAAACATTTCCAAATTTTCTAACTATTTGTTATTTATTTTAATTCAATGTAAACATTGTTACTAGAAGACATTAGATATTTGCTTACAATGCTGATATATTAAGTATAAACATGATGAAGTGGTAATTATTTATATTTCATTATGTAAGCTCCCAGATTGGAATGTAATAACAAATGTTAAATAGGTTTATGTTAACTGTGCACTGTCTTTGTTTGTTCATTGTGATGACTGTGGTTTTGGGTTTCCTCAACATCCGGTCATATAAATTACACACAAAAACACAAGAATACAATTATTTCACTCACTGGTAACCTGAAACCGCGGTCATCACAATAAACAAACAAGGATTGGAAGACAGTGCACAGGTAACATATACTACCTTTGAATTACTGGTACTGACATAATTATTTTGCTTTAGCGATAATACTTATTTTTCCTGTAATATGTGTACTAATAATCCAGTAAAAAAATTAATATGAGCTTTTAATTTAAGTTTTTGCATTTTAGGGGAAAATGTTTCAGTTACATTTATTTAAATGTTGTTTTAGTTTTAAAATGTCTGATGATTTGTTTACAAGCAAGAAATGTAACTACGGATCAATTTTTTTAATTGTTTGTTAAATTTTGCCCTTTGCAATTATACTGCAAAATTAAATTAGCGTAACTGCAGAATCGGTGTGCCAAGAAGGCAAACGAGTTGAAAACCTGTGCGGTTCTTATTGGTTTCTTGAAGGTCAGACTGTCTCTCAAAGGACATGACTCATGGCGGTCACTGTATAAGCCAATTTATGTAGAAGATTAATATTTATTACATATGCCAAGCACAGATGTGTTAAATTAGTACCCGCTATGACCACTTTCTTTCAAAAGGTTCCATACAAAGTGAATATCCATCTGTCTACTTCAACTAGCTTCAGCAATAAAAATTATTATTCACTGGCAATTTCTTTCTGCATATCCTTTATCCTTATTCAACTAAACTGCAAGTACATCTGATTAATTACTTTCCTCACAAAAACAGTTTACTGTATTCTACACGCCCAGCCTAAGTGAGCTTGTAACTCTGAAATTATACAGATCACTTTCAAACCTTATAATGCTCTACAATATAAGCATGTATTTGTTTTGTTATACTTACAGCAGGTTTTGTCGTAAAGGTTGAGCTAAAATGATTGCTGGAAGCAAAAGGGTCTGATGAGACTGAATTTGATACTACATTTTGGAAAGGATCTGTAACATATAAGACAAATTATGAATACATACATTTTGAAGATTACTTAGTATTTGACTTTGAAAATGTAAATGACATCTTAAATTGAAACACATGAGTATCATATGTTATAGATATTTTGTAAATATGTTGTACATTCCTAATTTTAAGAGTTATAAGTACACAATTATTTAAACTAATAAAAAGACTTAGGAAGCCAAATATGTAATTAAATGCCTCTTTCTGTCTTCAAACTGTCTAGTACAGTATGCGCCAACTCTCGTAACGTTGTTGAAGATCTTCCAACATGTTGGTGAAAAGAGGTAGGCTTCTAGTTATTTCTTCACTAAGCTCTGCTTATGGATCCAGTAGGCCTATCCATGATACAGCACACTATGCTGTTACGCGCTCACTATGACTTGTGGTTTCTCAACATCCTTGAAACCTTCTACAAGTTAACGAATCCTAAATTAAATGCTAAACATTGTTATTCAATAACAGCATTGTTATTCAATTGAAATGAATAAATCTTAAATATTATAAACATTTCTGCATGTTTATGATTAATATTACAAATTACATAAGATGGCAATTAATAAAATACACAGTGAAAAACATAAATATGACCCTTTATTATTTAAAGATAACATAATTTAAGTCGTGTTCGTCTCGCAACAATCTCAAATTGATATGGAGGCAATCACTTGTCTAATAGATTCTTTCAAGTCTTCTAGTGTATGAGGTTTGTTTGTGTACACTTTTGATTGGAGGTAGCCCCAAAGGAAGTCACAAACACTGAGGTCAGGGGAATGTGCGGATCAAGCAATGTTACCACTGCGGGAGATGACGCGGCCACGGAACATCGCCCTTAAATAATCTCATTACAGCATTTGGAGCTTTGTGGGCAGTTGCTCAGTCTTGTTGGAACACACTTTTTTTTCATAGCGAGATGTTTTCTTTTTAGTTCAGGAATCAAGGAACTTTCCAACATTCTCAGGTAGCGCTCTTGGTTTACTGTAACTATTCGCCCTTCTTCCTAAAAATATGGCCCGATGACACATTACTTGGTTACCCCACACTACACTATAACTTTGGCACTACGCAGAGAGCGTTCATGCAACTCTTGTAGGTTTGAATCCGAGCAATAGTAAAATTTTGTTTATTCATTTATTCACATATCCATCAAGATGAAAATGAGCCTCATCACTCATTACAAGAATTTTGTCATCATCAGTTAAATCAATCATTGGCTCTGAAAATATCTGACGATTAGCGTAATCATGAGGCTTAAGTTGTTGGACAACTTCAATTTTATATGGATGAGAGTGTAGATCGTTGTGCAGTATTCATCTCACTGTGTGATCAGATATTTGAAGAGCACCAGCTTGTCTTCACGCCGATCGAAGTAGGCTAGTTACCACAGCTTGTCTCTCTCGCGCAACATTGTCCGATGTTCTGACTGACTTTGAACGGTCTGAAAGGGCAACATTTTAAGGATGAACCAGTTGATCTGAAGTTATTCACCTAAAGCTTGATTGCGTTACGGGATGGAATGTTTCCTTTACGACCCACAAGGAAATGCCTGCGAAACTGACGTTGTGTCGCAACATCATAGTCACCACTTTTAAAATACATCTCAACGACAAACACACGGTGTACAGTACACTAGACCACTGCTCCATGTCGACATCGAGTAGACTTGCGCATGAGCCGCTCCCCACCACTACCTGACTACACGAACGAAAACTGTCAGATATACAAGATTTAAAGAAGTTTCTTAAGAAGCTTTTATTTTCAAATACCTATATCAGTATATATATTTAAGACGTCAACTTTTACTAACTAAACAAAATTAGCACAACTTTGCGGAATTTAACGATTTTTAAACCTATTACAAGTTTATTTGTATAACATTTAAAACACCTATTCAACCAACCAACCTCAATTTAGTATGCAAAATAAATTCTTCGTCTCCATTCATTTTTTACCCATCCTAATTTTATTTCTGCAATTGTGAATGCTGTAAGCATTTCAACCCCCATTGACATACAAATGGTAAAATAAGTGGTGAGGATGTAACTCGTGACGGAAGGATAACACACATCAATCAACTGCTGCACTATGACAATAAAAGAGCAATGGTCATTAGTTTCCAGTCCAATATAATGAACCAATACAGCAAATACGTGGATCTGGGATGATACGAAATCCGCAAAATATTAACAAGATTTTTACAGATTCCAAATATCATCATACTAATTTTTATTTGTAAGTTACTTTGTGGAACATTACAAGTGTGAGAGAATTTATTATGTCTGTCAACTAAAGTTGAATTCGAATGAAGGTTATGTGTATAACGATATATCTACAACAATTAAGATTAAGTTTTTTCTAAATTACAAGTTCATCTTTATTATAATTTTATAATATATTCTTTATTTCAACACAAAAAATATCTAGATAAAAGTGTTTTAGATTATTTCCCTTTTAAGACAACAACATTTAGGCATTAAAAGATGAAAATTATGAAAAGTATGAAATTTGCAAATTATTGTATGTATAAAATATAGTTAACTTACCATTGTTGAAGGCATTATTGTTAGTAAATTGTTCGCCACCACTATCTGCGGGTCCATTTAAACTACTGAATGGGTCATTCTTGTTTTCAACCTATAACATCATAATTACATGGATTAAAATGCCAAACTTAAAATCCAAACATTAATCTTAGAATGTCAAGTTGAAAGAGTGGCAAACTAACTTCTCACTTTGTATTTCTCAAATAATTATTTAAAATGTTATTAAATTTACTTACAGTAGAGCATCGAAAATCCGAACTAATTGGGACCGAGGGTGGTTCGGATTATCAATTTGTTCGGATTTTTGAAAACAACCATGAAAATGCTATTTAAGATAAAATATATGCCTTTTAATCCTAAATAGCATTTTCTTAGGTGTGTGTTTAAAGTGGTTAAACAGTACAAGCAGTAATGTAATTAAAATACAGATTGTAAGAATACTTACATATTATGATTTAGAAGAACATGCACGTACACAGTAGGACCAACATGATTAGGCTACACTTGTAACTCTCAATTTCAGTACAGTACATAATTGGAAGTTGACTTGTACATTATAGTTAACACAAACGAAAAATAAAAAAAATACCGTATAGTATTCTACTGTGTGTGCGACACACTGTTATAATGATTACACAAAGAGAAATTAATGAATTTTTTGTATGTTTACTGCTAGCCCTAAAGCAGCTTATTAGCGTGACAGTGAAAATACTGACAACCAGTCTGCAGTGTGGGCGTGTGAGAGCATGTATTAAGAAGTGTTTAAAAAGAGATAATGATGTCAAACTGTGATGAAGATTTTTGTGAAATTTTCAACGACACAATAATTGGAATTTGCGAAAACGAATACGAAATTTTTGCAGGGGCTTCCTCAGAACGCATTCGGATTTTTGACGTTTCGGATTATTGACGTTCGGATTATCGACGCTCTACTGTATTTCCACTCATGTTCCCATCTCATTTGTTTCTAAACCTTAAATCTTATTTTCCTCTTCAATCTTAATAAATTGTATACATTAAAATAATTACAAAACATTCTCACACATTCTAAAGCAAATTGTCTAAAAAATAAACTAACTTGATCACTAATTAGTCTAGTATATGAAGGCTCTCTAAATTCTGGTTGTAGATTAAGGCAAGTATCAGGTACTGAAGAAGCATCTCCACTAGAGATAGCGCTCTCAGACAAGGCTATTGCATCTTTCATTTGTCTCTGCTGTTCTTGAACTTGGCTGATACTCGCTTTTACCTGTAACAGAAAATAAAGTTAATTAATCCAAAACTGAACATATTAGATAGTATAATAAGCATTTTACACATCTTTAATGAAATAATTACAGTAGAGCCGCAGTTATCCGAGGTAATGTAGAGCAAAGGTATCTCGGATAAGCCAAAACTCGGACTATGTCAAAAATCGAAAGGGAAACGTACGATAAACTGGTGAAATCAATGAAAACATGGTCAAAGATGTGATAAAAGTCAACTACTGTATTATTAAATGAAAAATTAACGTCCAAATGAAAATAAAATACAAAATGATAAAAAGACATACTTAGGCTACAGTACATGTTACAGTAAAAAACATTGGTTATACCATATAGCTTCGATTTAAAGAGTTTTAAGAAAAACATATAATTGGTAATTGATATTCATGTTGTTAGACAAACCTATGTATTCCATACAGGATTACACCTCGATTAATCAAGTTTCCGGATTAACAGAGGCAAATTTAAAAAAAAAAACTTTTGTCAAAATCAATTCTGTTATCTTACAAATTAAGTGAATTTATAATAACATTTTTTGTGGTAGAATGAATAAAAAGAAAACAAAACTATCGTTTGGCTTGTACATCCTGAAAACATTTCCAAACCTTACCCAACACATGGTGACTTTTAGTGAATGGGAAGTACAGTGAATGAAGAAGCGGACTTCGGCCAGTAATACACTCCCCTCCTCACGGCATCATATTTAGGACTCACCATCCATTTCCATGAGTTGCTTCTTCCCCCTGCTACTGTATTTTGTTCTATTGTTTTTAGTCGCTATCGGTGTTAAACTTTGTTAATGAAAGTGTCATTATGAGTGGAAAGTGAAAGCCTGTTGTTTTATCTTTAAATCAAAATGAAAAGCAATTAAACAATTAGATGGAGGTGATTCTATAAGAAAAGTGGCAAGTGATTTAGGTATTGGGGAAGTGACTGTTATTCTTATACTTTAATATTGTGTATACTGTTTAGTTGACAGTAAAAGGTGTCTCCCTTAGTAAATATACTAACTCATTCAATCTTCTGAGAGGAGATGAAGTTTGTATATGCAGAATAAGTAGACTTCACACAATAATAAGTGTAAAACACGAACAAAAAGAAATTGCAAAATCGGGCAAAAAGTACATTAAAGCATAATTCTTACGCTTCAAAATCATATATTTATTTTTCAACATAGTCACCGTTAAGACTAACACATTTCTCCTAACATGTAACAAGTTTTTTCATTCCGTCACTGAAAAATTCTTTAAACGTCCCTCGAATCCAGGACTTGATAGCTACTATCACCTCATTATCCAAGTTGTATAGATTACTCTTGAGGTCTCTCTTGAGTAGAGGAAAAAAATAAAAATTGCAAGGTACAAGATTGGGGGAGTAAGGAGTGTGCGCAATAAGTTCAAACTTCAGGTTTCGCAAAGCCTCTTCAGTTGTGCGCGAGTTGTTTGGACAAGCGTTATCATGTAGCAAGATTATTGGCACCAGACTGCCTCTAACACGACAAACTCGATGTCTGTAGTGTTTTAGAGTCTCTATGTACCAAGAAGAATTTACTGTTCCAGATAATCGATCACATAAACTCAGTGAGCATCCCAAAACACTGAAAAAGAAGTTTTTTTTTCGGATGGTTGTGTTTTGAACGTTTTCACCCGAAAATAAAACGGATATTCAGCGCACTGTCTTTTCTCTTCCGGGTCATAATGATGGACTCATGACTCATCTCCCATCACAATATTCAAAAGAAAGTCGTCTCCTTTGTCACAATAGTGTTGCAAAAGTTGCTCGCAGCATTCCAGTCAACGCTGTTTGGTCTCGTCTGAGGGCCAGCGTGGTACCCATCGTGCACAGATTTTATGGTATCCTGTTCAACAATGAAACCGACACGTTCCTTGGTTATTCCAATATAGTTTGCGATAAGCTTTTGAGTGATTCGCCAGTCATTTTGAATCAAATCGTCAATGAGTTGTGATGTTTATAGTCTGTGGCAGTGATCAGATGTCCGCTGCGTGTTTCACCAACAATTATGGCTTTTCCAGGCTCGCAACCACAAAATTTTACTACCCATCGATTTACAGTAGACATATCAACAGCATCGTTACCATAAACAATCTTTAAATGAACATGAATCTCAGCAGGAGTCACTTTTTCAGCAGTTAAAAATTCTATAACAGCACGCTGTTTAACTCACGTTGACATAGCAATAGAACACGTCTGCATACTTCCATTGCTCATAATACATTGGATGAACGCAAGTCCTTCAAACTGTGCATGCCTATAAAGGGGGAATGTTATTTCCACATGCCACCCGATGCGCTTCTGAAAATAATTTCGTTCCCGTTTTACAAGCATGTGTGCATTACTTTCCAGCCTACCCTTGTAGGTTAAATACAGATTCAATTCAACCTATGCAAATGCTGCTTAAAGTAATAATTGTATAAATATTTCACCTAACAAATACATAATTGAGAGGAGAAAAAACTGGTAAGATTCATTGGAGTAAGTGGGGGAAAGAAGCTTAAGTTTTATTTAAAGTACAAAACAGCTGACACAATTGAAATGATTTAAAATGTTTAATGTTTAGTAAGTTTATTTATTTTTTGTTAATTTTTTACAAATAAATGTACTTATATAAATTGAAACTTACCTGACTAATCTGTAACTGCGACTCCTGAAGATTCTGACTAAGATTTTCCAATTTTTCTCTAAACTCTTCTTGTTGATGTTCTAATCTGGTTTCTTCTTGTTTCAAACCTTCCAATTCTTGTTTCTTATTCACTAACTCTTCCTCCTGCTCCTTGAGTGATGCTTCCTGCTCTTCAGCCTGTCTTCGTAGGTTGTCCACCTACACATAGAGACAAATACATCAACCAATTTTACTAGCAGTAAGTATTAATTGGATACATATACACTTGCTTAAACTTGCAATTTCCTATCCAAACTATCACCCAAATAAAATCATCTTTTTTTTTTTTAACTGTATCCAAAACAAATTCCAATTTAAAAAACCAAACTATCCAAACTTCAATTTACAAATAAAATGAGTGCGGTCGTGGAACCCCCGACAGGAAAGAAATTCATAATGCTTTTTCTTCAAATCCTAATGTGGATTATAACATCAAAGCTAAGATGGTAAACACAGTTAAATGCCCATTCATTGTAAATACATTCAATAAACATAAAATGTTGGTTCATCAGTCTAGGCCTAACCTAAAATTATTGTGTGTATGTTTAATTTATTTTACCTGCCTTAATGGCAACATACACACATAATTTTAGGTTAGGCCTAATGAACCAATATTTTATGTTTAATGGATGTATTTACAATAAATGGACATTTAACTGTTTACCATATTAGCTTTGATATTATAATTAATTCTACACCTTTATTATAATAACATTAAACGTATGGAAACAGTAAATACTTGTATAAAAAATAAACAAACTAATAATAAACGGCAATTGAAAGATTAAAATTATATCATTCGAAACGTACTGTGCCATAAATGTGCACAAAACATAAATTATGTGTGTATGTTGCCGTTAAGGCAGGTAAAATAAATTAACATACACACAAAATGGACATTTAACTGCGTTTACCATTTTAGATTTAAGGTTATAATTAATTCTACACCTTTATTATAATAACATTAAACGTATGGAAACAGTAATACTTGTATCAAAATATAAAATTATATTAACTTACATTTCTAAGTTTGTATTACACACATACTTTCCGTTTCTTGAATCTACATTACAAAATTGCAATAGTCAGAAAATTTAACTCACTTTTAATTATTAATACTAGCGCTTGCTGATAATATCCGAACTACATCTGACAGAACCGAACTTAAATTGATAAACCAAAAAAACAGGTTTCATTTGCATTCATTACCATAGCAACCAACTTGATAACGGCTTTTCATTACACATTACATTTTCTATCTGTCAACTCTTACCGCAAGCCGCGTAAAGGAACTTCGTTCCAAAAAGTAAAAAGGCAAATTCAGCTAAAAGTAACCTAATAACAAAGAAAAATAAAGCTACAAAATTTGTACTATTGATGAGAGTATAAATAAAATATCAATAAATACTGTGCTTCACTTATATGATGATACTAGCTGACCCGGCAATGCTTCGCTATTGCATAATTATTTTGTTGAAATAAATGTGACAAATAATGGTAATTTTGTGTGTCATAAGGATATGAATCGTAGGTTCTAAACCATGTCATTGCCCCTTCATAGCTGTGCACCATTTACATGTTGTCATAGGACCTAGTTCAACTGTTTTGTCTTTGTGATAGTCGGTGTTGCAGTTGTAGTGAAACCCTCACATTGATTTTTCAGACCAAGGAAGCAGTTTTGGAGAGATCGTGATTTAGTAACTTTGTCCCCTCCCAAACCCCCCTTAAGATTTCAAATTTTTTGAAACCCTTTCTTAGCCAGCATCTACGACCCTAGATGAAGCTACATACCAAATTTCATTCCAAACCAAATTTCATTCCGTTCCGTAGTTTTAGAGAAATTGTGATTTAGTAACTTTGTCCCCCAAAATCCTCCTAAAATTTCGTATTTTTTGAAAACCTTTCTTAGTTTGCACCTATGGCCCTAGAAGAAGCTACATAATAAATTTTGTTCCAATCCGTTTGGTAGTTTTGGAGAAATTGTTATTTAGTAACTTTTACTCCCCCAAACCTCCCCTAAGATTTCAAATTTTTTCAAACCCTTTCTTAGTGAGCACATGGCCCTAGAGGAATCTACATACCAAATTTCGTTCCATTCCGTTCAGTAGTTTTTGAGATTTTGTGATGACTTCAGTGAGTAAGTGAGTGGTATTTGGCTTTTATATTTATAGATACAGCACTTAATAAAAATAAAACTTAAACAAAAATTCTCAAATACAATACAAACCATGTTTCAATGACAATATGTCACCACATTCATTAATGTTCAGTTACAATTTGGTTATAGTAGCTCGTACATTACTGAAGATTAGCTGACACTGACATTAAAAAAGATTCAGTTCAAAAACATAATAAGTAAAGGCAAAGATTAAAGTGAACCGTATTTCTTATTGGAATTATCACAAAGAAAGTGTTTAATGTGCATTACAATATTCACAAATAGAAAAATATAATTTCTTCCCAGGATATTGAAATTACTTACTTGAAACATTCAATTCGTGGTTAATGATCATTTAACAGAAAAACTAAAACTGTTGTTGATAAGACAGCTACTGTAAATTTGTACAAATGCAATTAAATAATCTGGCAATATACTAATATTGACTTGATAAAGCTAAATAGCTTGTGTTTAAATGGAGTTTTGATCAATACAAATAAATTTCACAGATAGAGATGCAGCAAAACCAACAAAGACCATTTCTTCCTCATAATGAATTATCTTGGAGAAACCCATTTGCCAAAACTCTGTCAAATCAACCTCTTTGCCAAAAAACATTCCCACAATTCATTCAAAACACATCACTACTAGAGCATTAGAAAAAAGTGACATCGAAAAGCGTTTCCTTTC
This sequence comes from Philaenus spumarius, assembly GCA_018207615.1. Classification (NCBI taxonomy): domain Eukaryota; kingdom Metazoa; phylum Arthropoda; class Insecta; order Hemiptera; family Aphrophoridae; genus Philaenus; species Philaenus spumarius. The sequence continues at coordinate 11,010 of JAGFPH010020351.1, forward strand.
CAAAACTATATCAGCAAGACAGGAAAGTTGGGCAAGAGTTACATAGATACAAGGCAAAAAGACAACACAGGAATGCACTCTCTCGAATTCACACATGTCATTTCCCAAAATGGAAAATAAGACAAATGTTGATTCAAAAACTAAAACTATTCTACAATACTATGGAAAATAAGCTAACTATAAACATTATAGAAAAACTTAGAAATGATTATACAGTAGAATCTCCACTAACCAAAAAATATTTTCAGATTTTAATAATTTGTTCATGTGTCATCCTTCTTAGATCCTTTTAGACAAAGAGTGGGTAAAAGATAACAGCTTTAAACGCATCCTGTCTATTGTATGGTGTAATATATGTGAGTTTCAGGGATTTTAAACACTTAAATAAGGGTATAACGTAAAGGGGGTCATA
>JAGFPH010020353.1:0-14314 GCA_018207615.1 Philaenus spumarius
CCATCCATTAGCAAAAGGGTCATGTTGAGAGTTCAGTGTAAGTAAAGCAATTTGCATGTAACACTGGTACGCCAAATCTATCAGATTTGAATAGCCATTGCTCGATACGAATTGCTAAATGTAGTAATGTTAGTACGTATTATACTATAATGTTAACTAACAATATATAATGTAATAATACGTTACTATAATTCATTATAAAATGGTATTATAATATGTTTATAATAATTTCATTATTTTAGCTGTAAAATAAAGTATATAAAATTTGTTTATATATTTCATTTGAATCACAGTGGACAATTTGTATATACTGAGCTTTCATAATGTCCCTTTAATTAACTCATCTCATTGTTTTTGTTATTGAACGTTAAGAAAACTTTGTATATATCTTTTGTTGCATAGCAGGACACATTTTTTTGACATATCTGACCCTCAATGGTTTTGGGGTGTTAAGGAGAGCAAAGGGGGTTAAAAATTTCAAATATATTGGTAGGTCATGTAATACACCATTGAAAAGCTTATTAAATGAAAAACACAATTGTGCAAAGTAAAGCTTAATATTTTGCTTCGTTTCACAGTAATGGGCAATCTAAGTTCTGGAAAATAACATACAACCTACTTATTCCTTATATTAACACATTAATAGCCTGATTTTATGCTATAATAACAGTATCATTTTCCAGAACTTTGATTTTTGATTACTTTGAAACGAAGCAAGATACTAAGCTCTAGTTTGCACCATTCTGTTTCTCTTTTAATAAGCTTTTAAATGGTGTACTGCATGACCTACCTTTATATTTGAAATTTTTAACCCACCTACCCCCCTGAAGCTCCCAAAATCATAAAGGTTCAGATATGTCAACAAATTTGTCCTGTTATGCAACACAAGATTTATAGAAAGTTGTACTGTAACTTGTTTTCAATAACAAAAATAATAAAGAGGGTTAAAGGACTTTATTAACACTCTGTATGTTATTACAATTGTAAAACTGTATTTAAAATTTAGTTTTTATGTGTAGTTTAATTCATAATTATAATGTAATAAATTGAAAGTAAATATTAATACTGTTCTCAGAATATGTTATCCAGTATTTGAGCTCCATATAAAGTACGTAAATTCTGTTCAATTCTACTATATATATCCACATTTATCACTTCCGTTATAAACCGAGAATATCCGTAGAAACTGAATATTGTTGAATTGCGCAGTAAAGAAAAGCCTATTTAATACATTTGTTTTCGCATTCGATAAAGTAGTATTTCTTGGAAAATACAGATTAAAAACGATCATAATTTTATAAAAAAATTCTACATATGTGGGAAGAGATCAGGTAACCATGTAATAATATTTGATGACGTTCTAATTATTATACTATTCCTTAGTTTTTCGTAGTTAAATATTTGCGAAAATAATGTTAAGGAAATAATCGTCGAAAGTGGTTGGTTAAGATTAGGTGTTTGAAAAGGAATACTAAAAACGCTATTAAACCCACCCAATGACACAAAACCAATCAATAAAGAACTTGAAATTCTTATCGAAATAACTTTTATTTCATTCTTGTATAAACTAACGATTCTGAAACTACAACCATTTCAATAAATAGAGATTAGTTTTTTAGAATAATTTAATGCCATAATGTTATTTAAAAAAAATACTTTTTATCTTTAAATTAAATAAAAATTTTGTTTTTAATTTATTTATTTCAACGTAATTCGTTTAATAATTTAACAAATCATGCGAATTTCTCACATACAACTTTTGGTTAAAGTTTAGAAATACATTGTTTTAGCTTAAAGTTTAGGACAACTCCTTCAATTTATAGGTTAGTCAAAAACTAAAAAGCCTCAGTAAGACTGATTTAGGAATAAACTTTGTTACATAATTCAGTGCTATAAACATATATTAAACAAAAGAATAACACTGTTTAACTATCCTTTATCTACGATATTAAAAAAAAATTATACTTCCCACTAAAGAAGGAGACTTTCGGGCGTTAGAAGTAAAACTTCTTAGGTTCTAGAAATAACTGATTTTATAAATTGCTCTCTTTGCGTTTGATATTATATTATGCAAGTGTGATTGGCTTTGAGATCAGAAATCGTTTAAATTGTATGCACTTTTGCAGTTCTTCGTTATTGGCAGTTAAGAAAACATTAGGCTTACAAACATAAAACTATATTTTAAACTGTAAATAACTATCTTGAACTGTTGGTCTGAATTATTGATATTTTATCATAAAAGTGTGAACATTTAATAATTTATAAATATAGACCTACTGACGATGAAAAATTAAGTAAATTTTAAAATGTACAATAATACAGTGTTGTCTAAATGACTGAATTTAAAATATTTGGGTTTAAAATCATTGATTTATGTAGGCCTTTGGTTAAAAGGTATTTTTTCTTGTTTTGTTTTCCAATTTGTATTTCAGGTCTTCGAGTAAAATATTAAACCAATGGCTATGTACATTCACCATGTTGACAATACCTAATTTCATAGAATCATGTAGTTTGTTGTTTGTAAGCCTAAGACGTTTCTTTTGAAGAACGATGCAAACAAAAAGAACTGAAAACAATAAACAACGATTCAAACATATAACAGCTGATTTTGTTCTTTAGCTTTAATACATCAACAAAAATTAAATGAATATTATAATTTTCAGTGAATGTACGAAGCCGTCTAATGGATCCCTATGCTACGTATTAATGCAGAACACGCGGCGCATGCGCTTAGACTATCTATGACGTATGCGGCGGAAATGGTAGACATGGTTCTCTCTTTCTTCCTTCTCGCACTGCACATGCGTGTCAAACGATTCACTTACTCTTTCCTTTCAACTGCCGGTTAAAGTTGGAAAAGGGAAGCGTTCACTTTTCTGATGTATTCCAATTTGTGCTGCCGCACCTAAAGAAGTTTCATTTCAATAATTATGATTGACCCCATTTGTAATTGAGCTATTTTATGGAACATACTTTTAACTAATGTCAAATTGGTTTGAAATGTTTACACAGTTCCACCAATGCTCTCCATACCCAATCAGTTAGAGGGTGCATACTTGGGTCAAGATGTTTCATTGGTCTGTCACACTGAGGCGTATCCTACTTCCATCAACTATTGGACGACAGAGCGTGGTGACATGATTGTCTCTGGTGAGTTTGTGTTTTTCAATACAGTTTAGATATTTAATAAACCATGGTATTTGTTTGCTTAGTGCATTAGGCTACTTTAGACTCATTTTTCGTGAGTTGGAAACTTATTATTTTCATTATAATAATACGTGGACTGTTTGCACCAAACACAAATTAAAGTTTATGTTAAACCTAAAACCATAAAAGATGTGTATATATTGAGGATTCATAATAAATGTATGTTATACGTTGACTCGCTTGGTTAGGAATTGAATACTTACAGTACGTCTCAATGATACATTGAAATATACACAAAATGTAATTATTCTATTACATTAAATGAGCAATTCTTGTATCTACCTTTGTATCTATATATCTGTCGCGGATCTCGAAAACGGCTCTAACGATTTTGATGAAAATTTTCACACAGGGGTTATTTGACGTCAGGAATTTAATGCTCTAGGTCTTATGTCTTCAAAAACGTGCATAAAGTCTGAAAAATGCGCATACAATTTAAAATCTGAACTTCTTTTTGTACCACCTTTCAAGTCACCTAGAAGGCGAATAGGTACAGCTTCTTTTCATACCTCCTTCAAAGTCACTAAATATTCGAATACATACATTATAGATACAATCCAGATGTTAAAAATACTGAACGATGCTCGTTCACACAAGTACAAACGAATCAAAGATTAACGAGAGCCTTTAGAGAGTTTTCCAACTGAGAGCGAAGCGTCCAGGGGCAGAGCCCCTAGTTTTAAAATAATAGCCAACATTTATCTAATAAATTATGTTATTTTGTTTTACAATTTATACAAATTGTGAGTCCTTGGATGGTCCTAATTTTTTAAGCTGAATATTTCACAAAAAAAAATAAAAGTAAGATCCTTAATAGCTTCAAACGTGTTTCAATGACAATTTCAGCATCCTCAGTAAGCACGGGCTACAGTAACCAAACTATAACTTAATTATATCTTAGTTGTAGTTTGATTACTGTAGTCCGTGCATCTCTGAGGATGGCGACATTGTAGTTGAAACGTGTGTGAAGTTAGTAAACGTAATATTTTTGTGAGATTTTGTGATCGGGTTTTATTTTATCTAGGTACTTTCCCACAAGTCAAGCTCAATAGTCATTTATCCTTAATAGGGGTTAATACTTTTTGGTAAATAGGTAGTGAAAACTGTATCTAAATAGCCGTGACAACAAATATAAAATTCCAACTTAACATGATGTTGTTAACCGAGGATTGTCTTTATTAGGGTGTAGCTTTGTATTCTTGTCAAATAAATTCACATAATAAGCGTAATTCCTATTAGAGTTAGAATTAACTAAAACTTTTTTATGGTCGTCGCTGACCGCATGGGAAATCATTTCTTGTAAAAATAGTTTAAGTATTCAGTATTCCGCGTTCTTTGCGTGACCTTTTGTTTTTAAGAATGATTGGATGCTCTGGTATTGATTTTATTGTGAGGTTGAAGTTTGTTATAGACAGGCTCTTTTAGTTCCTTCCTTCTCCCTCGATTAAATACGTGACTTTGATAGTTTACATACGTCAAGGGGTAACAAGACTGCAGATTCAACTCCATCAAGAGTTTAGTACTGAGTGTAATAAATTAACTAATAAGTTTGTTTTAAATCTAAAACCCAAACAATATATTTAGTTTTGTTTTAATAAACTTTAATTTATATAGCAAAAACATAGTATTGTTATTGAAAAATCAAAACGGAACTTATAAGCCGTAAATAAAAAAAAGTAATACAGTAGAACCTCTTTAATCCGAACACCAGTAATCCGTACACCAGTAATCCGAACACCAGTAATCCGTACGCCAGTAATCCAAACGCCAAAAAGTAAAAACAAAAAATAAAATAAAATTTAAAAAATGTAAATAAATTTAGAGATTGATCAGCGTATACCAAACAAATTCGAAATTTAGCAGCCAAAAACGCACTTCATCATTAATACAGAAAAAAAAGGAGTGACTTTTTTATTTAATTTTAATTTTTTCTACTGTCATATTTTTCATATTACGTTTACTATAAATATAAACCTACTGTATTTCTGCTATTTTATTTTAATAAACAATATTTTAAACTGCAAAGTATTTCTCATTTTTCAATAACACTTATGATCCATTTCCATGTTTTAGCTGTTAAGTTATGTGGAAAGTACAATATGTTCTGTAATCCGAACGATTCGATAGTCCGAACCCCTCCGGTTCTAATTAGTTCGGATTAAAGAGGTTCTACAATGAGAAAAATGAAAACGTAATAATATTTAACAGTAGTAGAGGTTAAATTTTAACTTATATTTTGCTATTTTTAAAACTTTGTTTTGAACATTTGCCATTATTTGCGTTAAAACCCATGCTAGGAACCTAAAAGATAAGGAGGAGGATACAATCCCCTTACCTTTAACTTTTACCTGCTTCACCCACTTACTGAAAAGCCACCTTGTTGCCTTGTATATCTGTTATTATTTGCTTGTGTCTGTGCAAGGTGACAGTGGTTTCTCGTATTCTGTTTGTATTCAGTTTTTAGTTTTCTTGACATCTCAGCTCTGGCATTGTAGTTATGGGTTCCTATTTATAAATTTAGATTAGTCAACAAAGGCCTAATCTTTTCTTTTAGATTATATAATTTATTGTATGTCATAACACTTTCTTGAAACTAATTATCATGTAATAGCCTAAATTTCCGGTGAATATATAAAAGGATAGTAAATCAATTTGATAATTTAAATGTTTAAAACGTAATCAAAGTCTAAAATCTATATATATATAAAAGCGAAATACCACTCACTCACTGACTCACTCATCACGATTCCTCAAAAACTACCGAACGGATTGAAATGAAATTTGGTATGTAGCTTCCTCTAGGGCCATAGGTGTTCACTAAAGGGTATGAACAATTTCGAAATTTTAGGAGTTGTTTGGGGGGATCAAAGTTACTAAAATCATAATATCAGATCTTTTATTATTATGACAATAGTGCTTTTATTTTTTAAGATCTATATATATAAAAGCCAAATACCACTCACTGACTGAACACTTAAAAAGAATACAATTACCTTAAAAAGACTGAAAATACCAACCACCACGGGCAACGCTAGTTAATTATAAACTCGAAATTAATTTTTAAGATAGTGACCATTTTTGAAATATGTTACTTTGGAACTTTTACATTTTATAAAACAAATTATTATTAATAATTCAAAATATCAAAATAACTAAATTAACATTTTTGCAAGATAATAAAAAACAAAAATTGTAAACGATACTGGAGACTAGTGGTTAAAATAGGAATAACATGCACTATTCTTATTTAATGAAATGCAATTAGTTTTATCTTGGAATCAAACGAATTAGGCTACCGTATATGTTTGTTAAACCAACCAAATAATAATAAGTAGTAGATTTAATAAACGTTAAAATACGTAAAATAGTGAGGTGTGATAGTTATCTAGAAGCGAATTCTGCAGAAGAATAGAGAAATTAAACGAATAATAAAATGTATAGCACGGCCATTGAATTTATGTTCCGTTCCTAGGGTAAAGGAACAAGTAAAAGGTGTATTTATTTGAATTTAACGTTTGGAATAAACTGGAAATAAAAACAGTTTTCATTTGAAGTTCTTAATAAAATATTAATAATAAAATGACTAAAATTACAAAAATTTAGACAGTGTATTAAAGTCTGTAAACAAATTATTAAATATGAAACTCATATAGTGTAGGGATTTATTGATAGAAACAAACAATAGTTTATTGGCAGTGGTTCTAATTGTTTGAAAATTGGAGCGTCTAAAAGAAGAATCACAGTCAATCTAGGTTAGGGGACACTCCACCATAAAACTGATTTGTTTAGTTTTTCAACCTATCATAACCGTATTTTTTTTAAGAGTTGGTATAAGTAAGAATAAAATTTTGTCACATTTTCAAGTCTCTAAACCCTTAACCCTCCCCCTCCCGCCGGGCCCTTTTTCATAAAAAAACAAGCATTTACTATGGCATGAATAACTCAAGAACTATGAAAGATAGGTTCGAAGTTTTTTTTACTTTGTAGAGGACATTGTCTGTAACGGTCTCTAGTATGGGATTGCTATTTTTAAATAATTTTAAAAAATATATTTTTTTAAACTAAAAATTTATTATTAATTTTGAAAAAAAATATTTACAGGTAGCATTTCAAATAATCTATGCTAGAGGCCATAGAATGAAGTGTTATCTTCAAAATAAAATAAAAAATCAAGGTGATATCTCTAATAGAACTTGAGATATACCCGCCATAGTGATTGAAAAAGCGTAAAATTTAAACTTTCTGAAAACAGCCAACAAATGATAACAAACACCACATCAGTTGCTAAGCAAATCTTGCAAGTGTATATATTTTTATTACTTAGTATACATAGTATGTTTGAATTGCTTACACTAAAACTCTCCTGCTCCATACTTTCCTTCTTTATCTTTCAGTTTTTCTTCACGATAAGTTTTTATCATTTGAATTTTCTTTCTATATTCCTTGAACTATTGACTCAAAATTGTGTGCAAGCTTTTAGTTATCGTTAGATTTGAATGGGTTAGAATAACAATTTCCCTGCTTATTATATATCAATCTCTTCAGAAAAACATAGTGAATAAGAATCTGCAAAGAAAAAAATGGTAGAAAAATGTGTTTTTGACGATTTTTAGGGTGGAGTGCCCTCTTAATAACCAGACTTAGATTTTTAATTTGTGAAAATAGAAGTGAAATTTTAATAAATCAAAGCAAGCAATTATAGAAAGGTACAAAGAAAAACATTATAAATAAGCTGAAAATTAAATAATATAAACGATTTTTAAGAAATTATAAAAAATACATTTGAATCAAGTTTAAAATTTCTAGGTTATATATGACCATAATTTATGTATTTATTGAAGAACAAACAATCTAGGCCTAAATTCCAACTCAAATAAATTTTGTGAAAACTATAAACTTAATACAAGGTTGATTTATATTAATATATATCCATTGACTATTGAATACGTCCGAAACCGCGGTAGTGTTTTTAATACTAGTGGATCAGTTGACGGAAAAAACAGGTAATATAAATTAACCTTTTATTAAGATAGTGATTCGGGGACCTTGTCCACAAAGAAAAAAAAAAATATTTAAACTTAAATTATCAGTCAGTATTATAAAACTAAGTTAATTAATGTTTTGAACTTAAAGCTAAATTTAATATATAATAATGTGTTTTTAAATATAAGAATGAAATATAGTTGCATTAAATATAGTTTACTTACTTTTTTATTTGTCCGTCACGTGACTTCTTTCTTCTCATATGACGCGTTTCGGAGATTTACTCCATCTTCAGACACGTAGTCACTCTTACGAGGTCGTCAAACATATAAATAAACACATAAAACACAAACACTGAAAACATATTAAATTAATAGCGTGGGATGCATACCGTACTGTGGCCCAAGGACAAATGCCGCTTCACGGTTATTTAATAAAGTTATAGGTCTACGTTGACGGTAACTTGGACCCTTGTTAGCTTGTACACTGATAGCCGTGTCGTACAGTATGTTTGAGGAAACACGAAGCTGGTCATTCATAACTAGGTTTTCGTGGTTTTTAAAATCTTTATATTTTTATATTCCTCAATAGCATTTATAATTTTGCCTTTTTTGCATATTGAGGAATATGAAATATATAAAGCGGCAGTTGTCCTTGGACCGTACGGTATGCATCCCACGCTACTAATTTAATATGTTTTCAGTGTTTGTGTTTTTTGTGTTTATTTATATGCTTGACGACCTCGTAAGAGTGACTACGTGTCTGAAGATGGAGGAAATCTCCGAAACGCGTCATATTAGAAGAAAGAAGTCACGTGACGGACAAATACAAAAATAAGTAAACTTTAATTGTACGTTGACTTGGATACCGAAAGAAAATTAATCTTAAATATAGTTGGTCTTTAAATAAATTTACTTGTGTCATTACTGTAAAATAAATCAATAAAATATTTATTCAATGTAATCCACAAAACGAGTTATTTCTTTAGTAAAATTCATTATAAATATATTAATTAAAATATTACAAAGCACATCATTGTCATTACAAAAGCCTTTAGCTTTTCACTTGATGACCAGAATTGATTTATACTCTCGAAACGGATTATGTTATTTCCTTTTACACAAATAACATAAAAGAGATAAAAATAATAAGACATAATAAAAATAAAAATAAGATAAATCCACTAATTTTAAAACAATAATTTTTGGTATTCTCAGCGATAGTGTAAAAGGTAAATTTTGCGATTCTAGCTCAATCCTTTCATTGTAACGGATTACCCAGAGAATAACATAATATATTACATATACCCTTCCTTGCACATGAAACAGTCTATGCAATATTTAACTGTAACTATTTATGGAAATTGTGCTTCTGTATATTCGCTGACAGTATTATTAAAACGGAGCGCATAATAAAATGTCTGTATTGAAAACATTTACCGTTGAAAGCGATACAGTCGCTGCAGGCATTGCACGTGGGTGTCTGTTGTAGAAAATACTTAACTTAATTATGTTGTATCACATTATACAGTTTTTCTTTATCATCGATACACATTTTATAAAAATATACATTACTTAAAGGGTTTTTTTAAAGCATACAGATTCCTCAAAGACATAATGTGGACCTGTGTTAATTTTAATAAGAACTAAAGTAATATTACGTAATAATCTACCAGGTGTCTTAAAAGCCCCCCCCCCCCCCTTTAACTTTTGTGTTTGTTAAAACAAACAAATATCCTTTGGGGAACGATACTAACTTAGCCCAAAGTATCTTTTGAAGCAATCGGAAATTGTGAGTGTCCTTAAAAATGGGGGATTTTTGGGGCAACTCAAAATTTTTAAATGGGAAGTATGGCCATGTGATCGATTCTTGCATCTAACAAAATTTTGTAAAAAATAAAATTTACGAAATCGATTTGAAAGCAATAATTTAGGTCAAGCACTTTGAAATAAACATTTTTTGTCTCTTGAAATCTTTTCTAAAAATTCTTCCTTTTCGAGATATTAGCAACTTTATGTCGATTTATTTCAACACGTTTAGGGCCGCCATTTTGTTTTGGGTTGTCCGATTTTTATTTTATTTATGTCATTTTCCTAGTCTTAAATAGACCTTTAAAATGAGGTATCACATGACCGTGTTTCCCCATTTAAAAACTATAAGTTGCTCCCAAAATCCCCCATTTTTAATGGACACTAAAAATTTCTGATTGCTTCAAAAGATACTTTGGGCTAAGTTAGTATCGTTCCCCAACGGATATTTGTTTGTTTTAACAAACACAAAAGTTAAGGGGGGGGGGGGACTTTTTAAGACACCTGGTATAAAGTTTAGTTAGACCTTATTTAATCAATACTTCACAAAAAAATTATTACAGTATGAAAATCCTATAAAATATATGCCTGGGTTGTAATACACGTTAAATTAAATTACTGTACTTTTAATCTAATGCATTTTTTATACAATTATGTGGATTGAAAAATTACATTGTTTGAGTAAATTGTAAAGTATATAAAACAAAACGGCAAAGTAATATAAAATCATTATTATTATAAAGAAACTAGTGTGAACTAGTTTACTCGTTATTGCTTGATACGAGTAAATAAACATATATTTAGATTAAATTCAAGAACAAAATTTAGTCAACTCATAGACAAATTTATTTTGGAGTGACTTAAAATAAGTAAGATTATTATGATCAAGGCAGATGGTAGAGCGTTTATTAAACGTGCAATTTATTTTATATCGGTATCTTACCCATATTAAATACTATTTAATTTTAAGGGTCTGTGGGGGGTACCCATTTCAGTACTTTAACTTAAGTGATCGAATTGTAAATGTTCTTTATATCACTTAAGAATAATGTTACAAAATTTTAGCTTTATTGTTTGTGCAATTTGTATTTACTGTATATTGGTTATGTTATTTTAACCACCCTATGTTAATTTTAAGGGGTAGGTTTGATTGCATAGGCGTAACCAGGACGACCGTATGGAGGGGGTTACAACAACCGGGGGGTGCATGGAATTTTTTTAAAAATTAGGATGCAAAATAACACTTTTAGGCTTCCCAAAAGTACTTTAAAATTATATAGGTATGTAACTTTTCCACTTCTAATAATTGTGATTCAGGCCCATTTTATAATAATTTAGCTTTCCGTGCGCTGCCTCTGACCCCATAAGCCTGGAACACACACGGCGTTTTTTGTCTTCTGCGGTTAATCATAAAATTTAAAGTGTGCATGCGGTAAAATTTCCGACGCCGCGCCGTCTAAAATTCTTATTGGGATTCATTAAACCGAAGTGTCTAGTTCCTCAATCACGAAGTGTGTTATGTAATATATTATTTCTTTTAATGTTTTATTGATATGAACAGAGAGCAACTCTCGCTTTATTGTCATTCCGTCGTTGATTGAAAAGGAAGCAAAAAAAATATAAAAAGTTAGGTTAATCCAATCAATAAATAAGAGAAGAAAAGATTTTTTAGCATTCTACACCGCGTTTACTGATCTGAATAACTAGAAGAAAAATTTTTCAATTATTTAAGAAATTCAGTTTCTACACGCGGCTGAAGGATAGTATTCCACAAAAAAAAAGCACTAAAATAAGGAAAATTGGCGTGCATTTGGTCACGTTCGATACTGTTTCGGCGGAGACGGTTTAAAATCCGTCGATTGTAGTGGCAGCTAGCGGCTGCACAGCTACCGTCAGCGGTAAATAAATCGATCGTTTATTTTTCCGACCAATACGTGTGCTCTAATATTCCATTTCGTGCCACTGTTAATATGACGGCGACGGCAAATAATCAGTGGCGGACAAAACTCCGTGTGCTGCCTCTAGATACTATACTTTGATACACTACACTGCATCTATATAAAATAAAGTGCCAGTGCCCAATTTGACTAAAGATAATGTTAGCAATATTATATTGATAATTTATTGTAGCTTGACATTTGCATAGGCGTTGAAAACAAGTTCCTCTTAAGAGCGTATTTTAATGTATACAAAGTGCGAATTAATTTTTTACAATGGGGGGGGGGGTTATAACCCTTAAAACCCCCTGGTTACGCTTATGTTTGATTGTAATAACCATAATATCTAAACAATCCTACTACTAATATGTGTAAATTGTAAAATGTTTAGTGAAATTATTTGAGTAGTTTTTGAGTATATAGAAAAAGTGTGTGCATGAACTAGTAAATGGTTTATAATCCTTATATATTATTTCTCAAATTTGTTTGTCTCTGAGAGATATCTCCCTCAATTCTTCATCAAAATTAATGTTTCAAACATCATTTAAAAAATTATGTTCCCCGCTATTGACAAAAAATAGACAAATACCTTACAATTAACGTTTTTGTAAAAAAAAATTATTTAAAAAATGTCCTATGAAAGTCAATATGATTTCGAACGAATGCCGCCATCTATTAGCAATCTGTTTACTAGCATTGCATCTGTTAGTTAGTTCTGATAGTTAATAAGAAGAAATCAGTATATCGACTTACAAGCAAAGATGTATATTTTATGTTTAATTTGTCATACACTTTAAAAGCATAAACACGAACTACCAAACGAGTTAAACATTTTATATTTTCCATAGAAAACGCAATCGTTGATATTACCTATTTCATTAACCCTTATAAAAAAATCACTTATTTTTCTGTCACAATAACATTTCTCAAGAACTGAAGTTATCGTGATGAAATTTCGAATAGCCATGGTACGGTTTCATTACATAGGACTATATTTATTTATTTATTTATTTATTTATTTTTGAAGGGCAAATATTTGGTAAACAAAGATGATGTTGTCGTATGGAGTTTGTTCGAAAGGCTTTTTAAAAAAAGTCAAAACTATTTTATTGTAAAAATTCTATGCCCTCCAATAAATGTATTCCTGAAGGTACGTACAATTTCTAGGCTACTGATTTTAGAGTATTTGTTGAAGGTATTATCTGTATGGTTGGCCTACGGTTATTTCGTCGGGCATGTGTTTAAGGAATTTAAATGTTCTTGGTAACTTTTTATAAAACCGTGACCTGTTTCAAATGACTAGCGCAATTTAATTTTAACCCTTAAATGGACGCACGCTTATTCATAATTACGCAAATGGGCGCGCGTGAAGTAAAGAAAATCTTAATGGAAAAACTTTAAATACAGTTTCAAGGTACAATTTGTTTTGAACTTAAATGTACCTGCGGTTTATTTTTAATACTTACATATTTAATTTATTTTGACTTTTTAGTTATTTCGTAACAATTTTATCTTTTTATGATATCTTCTAAATATTGCTACAAATTTCATTAAAAGGGATCACCATGTTATAATAAACATCAAACTTCTTTTCAGACAACAACTATTAGGCAAATATTTGTTCTTATTGTTATAAGCTTCCTCTTATCAGTCCCTTACTGTTTTTTTTGTATTTTACTGAGAATTCAACATTAAAATGGCTGGGTATAAAGCTCACACCAGCAATCTTTGCCGCGGCTGTACTGCTGATAGAAATAAGTAAAACTGAAAACAACGTGTCAATTAGATGAGTCATAAAACTCTAGGAAGGTACTGACCAGGACGGCAGGGTTGCCAAACTTCTTATTTTTATAAACAAATTTGTTTTGGTTAAGTTTTGGACAAACGGCGTTACAGAACCCAAAGAGAAAGAGTCAAAATTACATGTCTTTTTTAATTTTTATTTGAATAAAATAATTTTAAATTTAAACTATTAAACTGCTTAAATTGGTGCAGTGTTATTTTTCACTTTATGACTTATAGCTGCTACTTTTCAATCTATAACTTATAAACTTTATTTTTCACTTTTTGGCTTATGATTGTTATTTTTTACTTTATATCTTATGACTATCATTTTTACCTTTATAGCTTATGACTCTTATTTTCCATTTTATGGTATTTAACTTGTTATTTTTCACTTTATAACTTATAGCTATATTTTTTCACTTTATGGCTTATTACTATTAGTTTTAACTTTTTCGCTTATGACAATTATTTTTCATTTTATAACTTATGACTTTTATTTTTAACTTTATGACTGTTATTGTTTACTTCATGGCTTATGTCTGTAATGTTTCACTTAATGGCTTATGACTATTATTTTTCACTTTATGGTTTATG